>RPOG01003250.1:0-68201 GCA_008086565.1 Thalassoma bifasciatum
GGGTTCAGTCCAGGTCCTCTGAAGCTGTAGAGCTCCTTCAGGATGTCGTACTCCTCCTAAACACAGAGTGAACACGGAGCTGAGGTTAGTTCCTGGAAACATGAAAGATCCCTGTGGACTGAACTTTAGACAGTAGTACACAAATTACAATCTCAAGAATCAGATTCAGTGTTAACATGTTTCATTTGTTTGATGTTTTTGAAGTCTAACCTGACATATTTCTCTTCAGAGGTCAACTTTTATGTTTATAGGATGACCATATGTAAAAGTAAAGTAAGTTTCTCCTTTTCTGTTTCTTCTCCACAGCTCCAGAATTTTCGGTCTATTCTCTGCTCTTGACGTGTTTCCTGCTACCTTATGGCCTGGATCTTTCCAAACCCTGGTTGAATGAATCATTTCCTGGTTTTCAGGAAGTTAAAGCACCCTCACTAAAAGAAGTTGGCAGAGTCAGACCTCTGTGTTTGTGCAGCAGTGTGAGTGTGATGAGCAGAGGCCTGAGGATCAACTGCATCTACAATCAAGTTCTATATAAGCTGTGTCATGAGTGTAAAGCATGTAACTATAAGAACACACCCGCATTGATCACCAGTGTGTGTGCTCTGAGCAGCTGCACTCAGTCATTACATGACACACTGATTTTTTTGTTCTATGAAGTCCACGTTTTGTCTGCTTGTATAACCATCAGTTTATTCAGTTACCATCATAGACATCAAAAAGTGTCCACTACAATCCCACACACAACACCATGCTGCTGCAACTGTGAAACTGTGTGACCTTGATGAAACACCTACCCACACAAACTTAGCTCCCACCTTATAAAGACTCTGACTGTCAATTACTTAACTTGCAAAGAAAAAACAAACAAACAGCAGAGTAAACAGTCTCATTTGATGTCAACAATAAGTATCTTTAAACCAGACACACCTGTTTGTGTGTGTGTGTGTGAGAAGTGAGGACGTACCTGTGTGTACAGCTCCTTGAAGGGGTTCTTACAGGAGAAGAAATCTAGATCGATGTCTAGTATGTACGGTTCTGTCTCACTCAGCATGGTTAATAATCTCTTTGAAACATAACTGGTTGATCCTTCTTCATCTTCCTCACCCTCAGTGCTCAGACTTGTCCCGGTGCTGCCCCCTGCTGGCTGTGTTGTGTCTGTGCATGTGAAGAGGGTCTCTGAGCAGCCAGCCTCGTCCGCTGGTCCGTCTGTCTTCTGTCTCTTTGCGAACCATCCATCAGAGTCAGCGTGAGGAGTCTGTCCTAAACAGTCACACAGAAGCAGAATGAGAAAGTAGCTTCATCACTGTGGACACACTGAGCTGTGAGTCACAGAAAAACACACATGAATGGACAGAACAATGAATCCTAAACTACTGTAAAAGAAGAGGTGGATGAGTTTTTAACTTGTATTTACCTCTGATATCTGAGCAATATGAATAACAGTTGTGTTTGTTTTTGGTCCGAACATTAAAGATGAAACACGCTGTTGTCAATTTATTAGACATTTCTCTCTAAGACAAATAATACCTTTTGTTTTTTTTCTTCTTATGTCACAAGCTCTCTGCAGAACAATCCTCTGCTCTTCCTGTTCAAACACAACCTGCACTACTTCAGTGTAAGACTGGGCAAGATATATTTTCCTTAAATTCTTTTTTTTCATATTTGTACTTATTTAATTTTGTTTTTGAAATTTGTTTTGCATTATTTTACATCTAACTTAAAAAACTAAGGATAATTTGCACTTTTTGTTTAATAAATATATTTGGAAACAATTCTTGCCTTCAATTTTCTTCCTGGCATTGAAATAATAGCTTTTCATGTTTCAATGATATGCTGTGATTTCTTATCAAGTTTTTGAAAACTGCACTAAAAGCTTGATTTAAAGAAAATCGTGAATCGAAATCGCAATATTTGCCAGAAAAATCGTGATCAGATCTTTTTCTAAAATTGTTCAGCCCTACACTACACTGCAAAAAACTGAAATCTAAGCAAGTGTTTATGTTTTATTTTAGGTAGAAAATGTCTCTGTAGACCTAATTTTGGCTACATTTACTTTTACAGTCCACAAACATGTTCGGTTTCAGGTCATTTGAAGAGAAAAATGAGATCTGAATTACCCTCTCTCTCTCACAGTGAGCTCTCACCTGTGGTGGACCTGTGACCTGGTCTGATGGGGTTCACTTTGACCACGTTCAGCAGGAGAGGTTTGGAGTTCTCCAGCTGCTCCTGGCTCACATACAGACCATCACTCAGAAAGTAGTGGTCTGTGCTGGTCACCCTTCAGAAAAAGTGGAAGAAGAGAAAAGATACATCAGGGACAAACTTACTGGATCTTTATTATTTCAGTTTGACTTTCGACTGGATTCAGATTAAGACAAAGACTAAATTCAGCCTGACGTAGAAGGAGGCACCTGGTATAAATCGGTAAGAAACTCTCTTAACTCTATGATTTACATTAAAACAGCAAAAAATGATTCCAATCATTTCTTTTCATGCCAACAGAGAGCGTTTCATGTCAGCCAGGATCAATTGGTAAAAGAAAAGACATCATTTCAGCATTATTTACTGTTATCAAGTATATTTAGGCTTTTAGTTGCCTAAAGGGCATAAAAACGTCTTTGAGCTGGTTTCATTGTTCTTGAAACCAGCTTTTTTCTCATTAAGTAGAATAAAAAGGTGAATTCAAGCATGTGGGGATGCTCTTTGTGTCTGAATTTAGTAGAGGATCTCAGCTCCCAAAATTAGTGATGAATCCAAAATACTATGAGGATGTTGATATGTCTCAGATCTAGAGTGGTCAGAATTCTCTCCAACCAAAATATGTTTATGATCAGTTTAACACCTTAGTCCCCACCCAATTCTGGCCTATATACCTATATGGTGGAAGGGAGAGTGGATGTTTGGAGTACGGGCTACAGACGTGACGTAACGACCTCCAAACAGGTAAAACCTCCCATTTGTTGTAATCACCATCTGAGCAATTTTTTCACTAATCTCTGTATAATAACTGTTGGTGAAGAAAACTGTAAAACGGACTTAGTGGCTGAAATGTGAAAAATCTAAACTTTCTAACGTCATACAGCCTTCGGATGTTTGACGCAGGCGTTAGTGTTTATACTTTGATGACGTCAGAGGAATGGCAAACGGCCCGCCGGTGGGCCAGTGGGAACTCAAGCCTTGTTTCCACCAAGTGGTTCAGTTCAGTTCGTCTCGGTACGGCACGCATTTTGTGGTGTTTCAATAGACTAAAACCGGGACAGGTCCCCAAATAAGAGACCCGTGCCGCTCCACTTTTCAGTACCCTTCTGTTGGGTGCCAAGCCGCACCAAACCGGCCCCAGGGGTGGAGCTAGAAACACTGCAGGATGTTGATCTGCTGTTTCTCTTCATGGCGCGCAGCCTTTCCTGAAACAAAGCTTCATTGCGTGTTATAATAAAGAGCCACATGCTGATCACAAAGTAAAAGAGTTACTGGATGTCCTCCATCGTTGCTCTTTGTTTAAAATGCAGCCAATTTCTTCTTCGCTGCATTTATTGGCGGGGTACACTGTCTTGCGCTGCAGTGACATCACGCTGTTACGTAGCTGACGAGGCTCTCGCCATCCGGCCAATCAGGTAGGGTATAGTTGGCTGTGGAAACGCGCACAGGATCAGGCTTTACTGATCTGACCTGTACCAAACTGTACTGATCTGCACCAGACTGCCTGGTGGAAACAAGGCTCAAGAGAGTAAACATCTCTGTGAAACTTTATTTTTCCTACCTTTAATTATTAACTAGTTAGTGAATGTGTCATAGCTATTGAATGTTATTCTTCAATCCAAAGGAAAATGGTATAAACTGAGCCTCAGACACACGGGTGGAGCCGTGGAATGTTCAGGTGTTTGATGGTCATACAGAGTGTCTCACCTGATGGTGGTGGTGGAGGAGTCTCGTCCCACACTCATTCTGTGCTCCCCCTCCCTGATCTGCTGAGCCCAGTATGGATGGAGCCAGGCCACACAGGACACATGACCAGCGTACACCATGGGCATGATCCAGTTCTCTATACTCAGCTCACTGAAAGAACCAGACATGGAGTCAACACACCTCCTACAGCACACTCTGACTCTGCTATTCTTTTAACTCAGGACCTTTGTTTTAACATATAACTCAGAGATACAAAACATCTCAGAATAACTGTGGTAACCCTGTTACTGCTGCTGAATTTCTAAATTGATTTTTGTAGATTATTAAAAATCCCCAGATGTGTCTTCAAAGGAAAACAACTCTTTGTTTATTTCATCCAGACAGCAATCATTCATCACTATCATTGTTTATCATTAGCCCAGTGTTTTCATCTTGGGGTCAACTGGAAATCAAATGGAGCTGCCAGAAATGTGTAGTAATTACAGTCATGGACGGAAGTATTGGCACCCCTGGATTTTTTTCCAGGAAATACACCATTTCTCCCAGAAATTGTTGCAATAACAAATGTTTCTGGTATAAATGTGTTCATTTTCTTGATGTGCATTAGAAGCTAAAACTGGCCCAATTTTACACAAAACGCACAAAATGAGCCGGACAAAATTGTTGGCACTCTCTGCTTAATATTAAGTTGCACACCTCTTTGGAAGACATAACTGAAACCAACTGCTTCCTCTATAACCATCAACTAACTACGTATTAGTCTTTGAAAAATTAAATACACTTCACACAATTTTAAACAACTGTGTTTTATTTTTTAACTTTCTAGAATATAAAGCTAGTTCAGATAAAAAGTAGCATATAAATCTTGTTATTCTTGACTAACAGCAAGAATCACCTCACTGCACAATAACTGCCACTTATCCTTTCTTGAATTAAAAATCAAATCTAAGAAATAGGGAGCAAAAATTTAAACATACTACTTTTTTATCTCATAATTTTGACCAAATTTTCTCAAAGATTTGACTTAATCCCAAAATTTTGACTTTTTATCTCAAATTTCAACAATTCATCAGATAATTTCAATTTTTTTGTCTTATAATTTGACTCGTGTGTAATAATTTTGACATTTGATCTCGAATGTACTACTTTTTATCTGATAATTTTGACCATATTTTCTCAAAGTTTTGACTTAATCCCAAAATTTTGACCTTTTATCTCAAATTTCAACAGTTCATCTGATAATTTCTTATTTTTTAATCTTATAATTTGACTTGTGTGTAATAATTTTGACACTTTATCTCATGCTTTCTACTTTTTATCTCAAATCTTCTGATATTTTATTGCCTAATTATGACTGTTTGTCTCAAATTCTGGACAAAGAACCCTTGAACCTTGGTAACATTACTACACTGATAGGGAACCACAGCTTTAGCCTGTCACAGAGGCCTCACTCTGGCTCACTTCAGTGGTAGGAAGCTGACACAGAATGGAATATTTGATCCTGCTTCTTTTAGTCTAAATCATCTTATTTCATACACCATCAGCTCCCCCTGTTAGAATAACTCTGCTGCAGCCCTGTGTGTCCTGTACCTGAGGAGTTTGTCTTTATCAAACACGGTGTCTGCGCTCATGTTGACGGGGATGAGCAGGTCAGGGTGGGAGTCCAGGTGAACCATCTTAATGTTCTTCAGAGGGAGGTGTCTGGATGCTATGGCCCGGTAAATGTGACACACCACCTGAAACACACAGCAGCACAGAGCACCAGGGTATCAGAGAGCGTTACAGCCGGTCATGTAGAGGCTGTGAGCGGACACTGTCAGGCTTACATCGTGATGGTCCTCCACCACCCACACCGGCAGCTCCGCGTACACCCTCTTCAGCGGGACACTGCTCATCCTCACGGACACACCGGCTCCAAAACACGGTTCAAGAAAAACAGGAGCCTTTGAATTCTCGACTTCTTCAAATGGTTAAAGCCACAGCATCTTATTGAGAGCTCCAGGTCACAGCCCGCCCCCACTCACGCGCATACTCACGCGCCGCTGTTTCAGGGTTTAAGTGCTTTAAATGTACAGTTACACGCCGTGGACACACAGGAAGTGACGTCAGGGTTTGTTTATATGCACGGCGAGAAACAAGAGTGGACCACTGGTTCCCAGGATAAACTGATTCTCTTATCAAAAAGAAGTGATGGGATTTATGGCTCTTTGAGAGGAGCCGTATCTTGGTGAGCCGTTCCTTTACAAAAACTGGCTCCTATGGCTTATTTTTATATTTATTAAGTTTTAAGAAGCCAGCCTGGCCTTAACTCATTTTATCTTGGAAATAATCACTGGGAGGAATGAATTTCGATATCCCACCAATATGAGTTTGAATTATTCTGAAATATTGACTTTAACCTTATTGACGTGTGGAATAGATTTTAAAGTCTGATCTGGATTCATTGTAAATATTCCACAGGGTGGCGCCATATCACTCTGCTTTGACAGTGACATCTTCTGTGTATTTTATACAGGTGTAAACCCTGACTTGAGCGCATATAAACATAAAAAAAGCAGGCTACAATGAATCTCTGTGCAAAACAGATTTTATTAAAAAGAGGTGGGATGAACGGATCCCAGCTGCGACTCGGTTCCCATCGTTCATATTAACGAGCCGTTTAAAAGAACCGGTTCGTTCGTGAACATCACAACACTAGAAGTGAATACAAGAAGAAACAAAATTAAAAACCAGTCCTACATGAAATACTAGAAAGCTAACACTTGAGCAAAAGTACAAATATCTTACCAGAAAATCACTTTGGTAGAAGCCTTACTCACCTTTTGTAATATTACTTGAGTAAAAGTCTTAAATTATCTGATGTTTAGTGTACTTAAGCATGAAAAGTAATTTCCTGACATAAAATGTAATAAAACATGACTTTAAAAAAAAAAAACTTGTTCTGTTCAGCATCATAACAGAATTATGGTCCGGCTGCCATATTGTGCAGAACACATTTACTTTGCCAAGAGGAGCTGTTTGTGTATAAGGTTCCCCTTGAGTTTTAAATGATACTTTCTATTGGTGTTTTGAAATGTCTTTTTTCTGTATATTGCCGAGTTTAAAGGTTACTGCCTGACCAGACTAGGATGAAAACAGAAGAGAGCTATAGTGACAGAAGAATAGAGTGTAGAGGGAGAAGAAAATAAGAGGGAGAGGGAAACAATAAAACAACAGTAGAGATCAACCACAACAACTGAGCAAATGAAAACAGACAGGAGAACCAAACAACCAGCTGCTGAACCTGGAGGAAAACAAAAACCAGTATCCTTTTGTGGCTTTTGACACCACAATCACTGAGAGCACCAGTGGAGAAATGAACTGGAGAGATCATGAGCAACAATGAGCACAGCAACAATTATATATCTATATGCATAAATCCATATGTATACATGTACACTTCTCTACAGATACAGAAGCATGGTGTGAATGCAGATTATTTGGGTGGGGTTGTGTTTTGTGTTAGGTGATCATTCCAAGGTGTGAACGTGCAGGTGTAGCCCTGCTGCTTCCAGGGAACGAACACACACCGAGAGGGCCCCCAGCGCTAGGCAACTAGCAGCCACAACAGAACATAGAACTAAGACAGTCCACCACAGAGACAGCTATGTTCCAACCCAGGAGGAAGCAGTAAGAGGAGGCAGGGGGAAGCAGATAGTAGACCCCCAACACTGTGGAGTAAGTGTCACCAAGCGGGAAAGCTAAGATCCAATATTAACTCTTTTCTGTCAAGGAGCAAGAACACTTCACAACAAATACCCGGAGAATGCTTAAAGTCTAAAATGCTTCTTTATTGCACAGGTTAGAAATATTAAAAAGGTTAAAAAGATAAAAAGGGGGGAAAGATACTTCAAAATTTAGCTGGAGAGTCCGACGGTGTCCATTGAATTGTAGAGTCCTCTCTTCATGCAGGTCCCAGCGCAGTCACCAGCTGTAACTTAGGAGAAAAGCCTCTAAAAGTTTCCTTTAACTTCGATCATTTACCTTCTAGTAAAACACTTTAGTTTTTACTCCAGTATTGTTTTCAAGTACTTTATAAAAGACTGGTGAGCAGCAGAGTATGCAGCAGGTGTTCCCCTGGTGGCATCAATAATGTGAACTTCACTGTGCTTTGCAGTCGACATGTCAAACAGGCAATACATCTTAAATTTCTTCTGGTTTAATTTTGTAGTAAAAAGTAATGAAATGGCTCAGGGAAAATGTAGTGAAGCAAAAGTAAAAGTTTTTAGAATTATAAAAAACAAAGTAAATATTTGTGAAAATTTGACTTAAGTACAGTAACAAAGTATTGGTACATTGCAAACTTTCAATCAGGATCATTTTGGAAGTTTCTGTTGTCTTAATGATTTAAAAAGAGTAAAAAGTTGTTTGTTAATAAATGGCTTCACCCAACCGCTAAACAGAAACATTTTTGTGTTATCATTCATATTTTCTAAAAAATGGCTGAGAAATCCCAAATTCTGCCAGGGTATGTAAACTTTTCAGAACAACTGTAGCTGCTTTCGCTTTCTTTTAACCACTTTTGAATCCCAAGTTGTTCCTTCCAAAGTATGCATTTTTTTCCTGACCTCCCTTGATCATGGGAGGTCTTGTCATTTCTATATTGAAATGTAATCATTTTGTAATTTTTCACATTATTTTTGTCGATAACCCCCCCTGCCCATTGAAACACAAATTCGTTACATAAAGTAGAACTCAATCTTCCTTTGGCAATTATGTGTATTTTCCCAGGCGTGGAAGCACCTTGCGTGTTTAAAAATGCGGATCTGGTTAAAAACAATTTCACACAGCCTTCCTCTGTATGATGCTCTCTCTGTGTTTTGTGATGTGTGCTGTGGCTCGTGTGGCATCTTGGACTCCCGGGGTCGTGGTCAGGTGCCTTTGTTTTTCTTTCATCCAGGTATGGCGTTTTACCTTTTAACCTCTGTCCATTGTACATGTGTGTGCTCTGTAGTAAATATTTGTCCATGTTTTATTCAAATGTTACGATTTTACTGCAATTTTTTTTGCTGACTCCCTTTGAAAACTTAAAGTAGTTACAGTGAGTAAGAACAACACCCCAAACCAAAGCCTCCTGCAAACTTGATCTCACACAAAAGCCTTCACCAGCCTCCACCTCAAACCAAAGCTTCCACCAGACTTTTCCTTAAAACTAAAGCTTCTACTGGCCCTAATCAGGAACCAAAGCTGCCGACAGCCTCCACATCAAACCAAGGGCTCCACCAGCCTTAAAGGGAACCTTGACTGTAGGGACAAATAGGCAAGAATATGCTTAGATGATTGTCTCAAACTAGAATTTGTTGTTAAAGGACATAACAAATTGTTTTTTCTTTTAAAAAAATACAGTTTAAAACACAGTATCTATCCTTTGGGCGCAGCCATTGTTTTACTGCCGCAATGCATTCTGGGTTGATGACGTAGGTTGGTTGCTTGGTGCCGAGCATTTGGATTTGGCCGTTTACTCACTACTAGTCCCCATCAGTCACTAGGTTTGAGGAGGGAAAAAAACATAAAAATGCCACATGTGGCTGCTTTTGGGTGCACTTTTCAGTCCAAAGGAAACAAGGAGACTGATGTTAGTCTGCACAGCTTCCCAAAAGACAAGAAAAGAAGGAAGTTGTGGGAAATCGCTTGTGGGCGTAAACAACTTCCCATGGACCCGCGGCTATGTTCTGGCCACTTCTCCCCAGAAGCATCTGCTGCATTTAGCCGGCCCATGCTGATGAAAGAGCTGACAGGTGTGGGTCATTATAAACGGAGACTAAAGCCAAATGCTGTGCCAACTATTTTCCAACACAAACCCACAAAACTTCCTCAGGAAACCACTGAAGACCGCTCCAGGACTTATATGATCCTGTATGAGATCGAGCCTGGTGCAACCATATGACGTCACTACCCAGACGTTATTGCGGCGTGAACAACAATGGTGGCCTACAGGTGAAAATGCTTTTTCAAATTTTATATAAACTAAGATATTTTGAGAGATTTTATTATGGTTCTTATGTAGCTGGTAAAAACACTGATCATTTAGGAAAATGATGGTCTGGTAGCCAGGGTACCTTTTAAATTCAAACCAAGCCTCCACCATCCTTAACCTTTACCAAAGCCTCCTCCACAAAGCTACTTAGTCCTTTACTGATTCATGAAAAGATGTGCATTGCAAACTGAAGACTGAAGATGACGTCTTTGAACTCACCTGCTCAGCACCTAGTTTCAGGAACAACAGAGTTTAACCATTTGAACTGAGTCATGTGATTTGAAAGGAAAACTTCATCTTCCAACAGGAAACTGTGAAATAAAACTTTCATAACTGGATGCCACCTGTTGATTTAACTTAAATATTTTACAAAATGATGTGTTGTCCCTGCTCAGCTGAGAGACCATGACTACTGTGCCGCTGGTCTTCTCCAGGTATCAAGCTCCTCCTCCAGGCCGCAGTACTGTGCTCCTGCTGCTGCTGCTCTTAAGAAGAGGAAGAGGAGCTCCATGCCCCGCCCTCCTCCTGCCAGACCTCCAGTGGAAAGAGTCTTCCTCTCCAAGCCTCGCTCTGCTAGGGTCCCACCAAAGGATCTTCCAGTAACAACCTCCCAGTGGCCTCTCCTCCACCTCCCAGACCTGATCAGCTGGTGGAGGAGCTGATGAGCCTTTGCTGATTGAAAACCTCCCAGTGGAAGAGAACCAGCACATCTACCACCACGTGATAGATCCTCCTTTAAGGTACGTATCTTCGTAATCTTCTTCTTAAAACCCCTCAAAGGTTCTATGTGTCCTTTTAGATACCTCAGCTTTTTATCCTCAGGTGGATTAAATCTGTCTTCAGTGTTTCCTCCTCTCCTTACAGAGACTCTGATGGACATCCTGTCCGTACAGTCTGGGTTTGGGACTCTGGATCAGACACAGGCTGTGGAAGAGGCTGAACTACCAACAGTTCACAGAGACTGTGGATGAGGAGGGTCGGGTGCACGTAAGTATAACACGTTATGAAGGACGTGATCCTCCTGTGATTCCTAACACCAACACTGAGGGAGAGCCAGCTCCTGAACAGCTGCCTCCAGAAGAGCCTCTGACTAAAGAGCCAAGCACTAAAACTAAAATAACCTCTGTAAATAATAGATTAGTTTAAGTCATTTTAGTACTTTAGTCCACCTCCACCCACACCTACATCACCTGTAAACAATAGATTAGTTTAAGTCATTTTATTGCTCTAGTCCAGCTCCACCCACACCTACATCACCTGACCTTTGACCTCTAACAGCCAGCAGTAGAAAAATACCCAGTCCTCCTAATGGAGTTTTCTCCATCAGCCACAAAAATTTATAACTCAGGGAATAAACAACAACAAGAACCAACAGCCTGTAAATCCATCACCAGCCTTCTCCTCAAACTAAAACCTCCACCAACCTTCACCAGCCAACTGCTGAACCATCCTCCACCTGCAGTCAGCAGGAAGCTGGGGTAATGCTCCATCACTGCTTGTGACAACCAACCAGACCCCCCCATTAGCCACCTGCTGATCCAGTCAAGGCGGGTCACTTTTTGGGTCAATCTTTGCAAAATCATCAACTTTTTTTTGTCTTTGAGAAATTCTCTGGTTAAACTGACAATTGAAGCAAATGTTCTCTTGTTCTATTACAGGGTCTTCACCATCATAATATGACATCAGTCTGCGGCCTATTTCATATGAATTGATGTTTTCAATAAATTGCCTGCTCAAAACTTTTGGTCTCTTGTTCTTATTCTTTCTGCAATTTGAAGCTCTACTTTGAACTTTTTCAAGATCCAACAGTGTAAATGTAAATAATTCCAATTTTTTTAACTGGTCTTAAGATTTTGATCAGGAGTGTATTTTTACATGAGATTCTAAAAGATCAGTAATGCATGTCGACTTGACTATCAGTCAATCACCCCACCCCCCGCCCCCAGCTGTTTAGTGAAGCTACAACTTTCAAGTAATACCCGTTATGCCTCCGTGAACAAGAAACAAGTGAGACAAATGTAAGACAAGTCTAAATCAACCAAACCAAGACAAAGGTTGACACAATACATCTTATTTAATCAAGATAACTTCTGTTGGCAATAGAACAAAATGCTTTTTGTTTTTTGTTTTTTACCTAAAATGAAATTTAAAGTTAGTCCTCTATAACATATTTTTACATTGAAACAAGTTACATTGAACAGTGTAGAATCACACAGCAGTGTGGTCAAAAAGAACACTGAGGAGGAAAGCAAAAGCAAAGAGTCAGCATTAAAACAAGGATGATGCCTCTGTCTCTGATGGTCTGTGGAGCAGAGTCAGACTCAGATGAAGGACGATGATGATGCTGATGATGATGGTGATGGATTGATCATGTCACTCAGTCATTCCTGTGGCCCAAATAATTTTTTTATGATTATCAGAGAAAATCAAAGATTTAATTCATGGTTGTGACCCTTGATTTAACTGACATTCCTCCATCCATCCATCCATCCATCTACACTGAGCTCAAAAAGTAAGGCAGTGTGTTCAATTCTGTCTTTACTGTTTCCATGCGTCTTTGTCTTATCATATTCTGTTGTAAAGGCTCAGAACACAATAGAATATTCTTCTCTTTGAAATGGAGACAGATTTGTAGAAGAACAGGATGCCCTCTCTCAACATTGGGGGGGCTGTCTGTTGTGGCTGTGTGTGGTTTTTCCCATAGACAGTATAAAACATGGACGTAGTCTTTATGGTGTCACCCGTCTGTTACTGCAGCTCCGTTTTGAAGCGTAACGGCAGGTGTGGCCATATTGGAATTGGGACAAGTGAAGAGTGCCCAAATTCACAGCTATTGGGCGCCCGTCAGTCAAGTAATCTGAGCTGTGGCTCTGATTGTGATCTTAATTTCTTCCAAACGGCCGAGTGAGAAAAAAAATTCACGACCCTCACAGTGTGTGCCATTCGTGAAATTAGCGATCCGGACGGGCGACAGTTTTTGTACCAGGCTCTAAAAATGCTAATTTTGGCTACATGGGTATGTGACTTCCGGTACTTCCGGAGCCAGCCTCAAGAGTTCACTCGGGGAACAGCAGCTTTTTACCACTTCTGTGTTGTCTAATTTTTTCAGACTAGAGGTTGCTGCTTGGTTTTTTCACAATCTACAACATCTCCTGTTGGTTCAGTGAAAAAAAAAGTGCTGCTTGTTCTATAATTACATACCTTGACTGTAGGGACAAATAGGCATTAATATGCTTAAATGTTTGTCTCAAACTAGAATTTGTTGTTAAAAGACATTAAAAATTGTTTTTTCTTTTAAGAAAATACAGTTTAAAACACAGTTTCTATCCTTTGGGCGCAGCCATTGTTTTACTGCAGCAATGCATTCTGGGTTGATGACGTAGATTGGTTGCTTGGTGCCGAGCATCTGGATTTGGCCGTTTACTCACTACTAGTCGCCGTGAGTCACGAGGTTTGAGGAGGGAAAAAAACATAATAATGCCACATGTGGCTGCTTTTGGGTGCACTTTTCAGTCCAAAGGAAACAAGGAGACTGATGTTAGTCTGCACAGCTTCCCAAAAGACAAGAAAAGAAGGAAGTTGTGGGGAATCGCTTGTGGGCGTAAACAACTTCCCATGGACCCGCGGCTATGTTCTGGCCACTTCTCCCCAGAAGCATTTGCTGCATTTAGCCGGCCCATGCTGATGAAAGAGCTGACAGGTGTGGGTCATTATAAACGGAGACTAAAGCCAAATGCTGTGCCAACTATTTTCCAACACAAACCCACAAAACTTCCTCAGGAAACCACTGAAGACCGCTCCAGGACTTATATGATCCTGTATGAGATCGAGCCTGGTGCAACCATATGACGTCACTACCCAGACGTTATTGCGGCGTGAACAACAATGGCGGCCTACAGGTGAAAATATTTTTTCAAATTTTATACAAACTAAGATATTTTGAGAGATTTTATTATCGTTCTTATGTAGCTGGTAAAAACACTGATCATTTAGGAAAATGATGGTCTGGTAGCCAGGGTACCTTTTAAATTCAAACCAAGCCTCCACCATCCTTAACCTTTACCAAAGCCTCCTCCACAAAGCTACTTAGTCCTTTACTGATTCATGAAAAGATGTGCATTGCAAACTGAAGACTGAAGATGACGTCTTTGAACTCACCTGCTCAGCACCTAGTTTCAGGAACAACAGAGTTTAACCATTTGAACTGAGTCATGTGATTTGAAAGGAAAACTTCATCTTCCAACAGGAAACTGTGAAATAAAACTTTCATAACTGGATGCCACCTGTTGATTTAACTTAAATATTTTACAAAATGATGTGTTGTCCCTGCTCAGCTGAGAGACCATGACTACTGTGCCGCTGGTCTTCTCCAGGTATCAAGCTCCTCCTCCAGGCCGCAGCACTGTGCTCCTGCTGCTGCTGCTCTTAAGAAGAGGAAGAGGAGCTCCATGCCCCGCCCTCCTCCTGCCAGACCTCCAGTGGAAAGAGTCTTCCTCTCCAAGCCTCGCTCTGCTAGGGTCCCACCAAAGGATCTTCCAGTAACAACCTCCCAGTGGCCTCTCCTCCACCTCCCAGACCTGATCAGCTGGTGGAGGAGCTGATGAGCCTTTGCTGATTGAAAACCTCCCAGTGGAAGAGAACCAGCACATCTACCACCACGTGATAGATCCTCCTTTAAGGTACGTATCTTCGTAATCTTCTTCTTAAAACCCCTCAAAGGTTCTATGTGTCCTTTTAGATACCTCAGCTTTTTATCCTCAGGTGACAAATCCCGACAAATGAACACTGCAATTTCTGCACAGTTTATTATTTTATTCTGTCTATTTGTTAAAAAGGCTAGTTGATTGTGTTCTTCTTTTATTCTCTTTTTTATTGTATATTTGTATATATTTATTATTCTCATTTCTATGATTGGGCTTGCTCCGGGACCAGGGTAACCTAATTTCGTCCCACCCATGTTTTTACATGGGTTGAATGACAAAAGAAGTCCTTGAATCTTGAATCTTGAATCTTCCTCCTCTCCTCACAGAGACTCTGATGGACATCCTGTCCGTCAAGTCTGGGTTTGGGACTCCGGATCAAACACAGGCTGTGGAAGAGGCTGAACTACCAACAGTTCACAGAGACTGTGGATGAGGAGGGTCGGGTGCACGTAAGTATAACACGTTATGAAGGACGTGATCCTCCTGTGATTCCTAACACCAACATGGAGGGAGAGCCAGCTCCTGAACAGCTGCCTCCAGAAGAGCCTCTGACTAAAGAGCCAAGCACTAAAACTAAAATGACCTCTGTAAACTAATAGATTAGTTTAAGTCATTTTAGTACTTTAGTCCACCTCCACCCACACCTACATCACCTGTAAACAATAGATTAGTTTAAGTCATTTTATTGCTCTAGTCCAGCTCCACCCACACCTACATCACCTGTAAACAATAGATTAGTTTAAGTCATTTTAGTGCTCTAGTCCAGCTCCACCCACACCTACATCACCTGTAAACAAT
This sequence comes from Thalassoma bifasciatum, assembly GCA_008086565.1. Lineage (NCBI taxonomy): Eukaryota > Metazoa > Chordata > Actinopteri > Labriformes > Labridae > Thalassoma > Thalassoma bifasciatum. The sequence goes on from RPOG01003250.1 coordinate 15,421, forward strand.
AGATTAGTTTAAGTCATTTTATTGCTCTAGTCCAGCTCCACCCACACCTACATCACCTGACCTTTGACCTCTAACAGCCAGCAGTAGAAAAATACCCAGTCCTCCTAATGGAGTTTTCTCCATCAGCCACAAAAATAATAACTCAGGGAATAAACAACAACAAGAACCAACAGCCTGTAAATCCATCACCAGCCTTCTCCTCAAACTAAAACCTCCACCAACCTTCACCAGCCAACTGCTGAACCATCTTCCACCTGCAGTCAGCAGGAAGCTGGGGTAATGCTCCATCACCGCTTGTGACAACCAACCAGACCCCCCATTAGCCACCTGCTGATCCAGTCAAGGCGGGTCACTTTTTTTGTCAATCTTTGCAAAATCATCAACTTTTTCTTGTCTTTGAGAAATTCTCTGGTTAAACTGACAATTGAAGCAAATGTTCTCTTGTTCTATTACAGGGTCTTCACCATCATAATATGACATCAGTCTGCGGCCTATTTCATATGAATTGATGTTTTAAATAAATTGCCTGCTCAAAACTTTTGGTCTTTTTTTCCTATTTCTTCTTTTGGAAGCTTTACTTTGAACCTTTTCAAGATCCAACAGTGTAAATATAAATAATTTCAATTTCTTGAGGTCCTCCACCCCAGCTGTTTAGTGAAGCTACAACTTTGAAGTAATACCCGTTATGCCTATGTGAACAAGAAACAAGTGAGACAAATGTAAGACAAGTCTAAATCAACCAAACCAAGACAAAGGTTGACACAAGACATCTTATTTAATCAAGATAACTTCTGTTGGTGTAAGAACAACAAAATGTATTTATTTATTTTTTTTCACCTAAAATGAAATTTAAAGACAGTCCTTTATATCATGTTTTTGTATTGAAACGATTTACATTCAACAGTGTAGAATCACACAGCAGTGTGGTCAAAAAGAACACTGAGGAGGAAAGCAAAAGCAAAGAGTCAGCATTAAAACAAGGATGATGCCTCCATCTCTGATGGTCTGTGGAGCAGAGTCAGACTCAGATGAAGGACGATGATGATGATGGTGATGATGATGATGATGGTGATGGATTGATCATGTCACTCAGTCATTCCTGTGGCCCAAATGATTTTTTATGATTATCAAAGAAAATCAAAGATTTTTTTGTGACCCTTGATTTAACTGACATTCCTCCATCCATCCATCCATCCATCCATCCATCCATCCATCCAACCATCCATCCAACCATCCATCCACCCATCCATCCATCTACACTGAGCTCAAAAAGTAAGGCAGTGTGTTCAATTCTGTCTTTACTGTTTCCATGCGTCTTTGTCTTATCATATTCTGTTGTAAAGGCTCAGAATACAATAGAATATTCTTCTCTTTGAAATGGAGACAGATTTGTAGAAGAACAGGATGCCCTCCCTCAACATTGTGTGATCAGTCTGATGAGCAGCATAAGGGGAGGAGGGGGTTGTCTGATGTGGCTGTGTGTGGTCTTCCCGCAATCCACTAAGCCTCCTGTTGGTTCAGTGAATACATTTTGCTGCTCTTCCTACAAACACATTTTCCTTACATAGTTCACTGTTCAAACTGCTGCTGTTTATTTGAAAAAATAATCTTTGTATTTCCAGTCGTGTAAAGTCCATGGTAAATTCTAAAATAAATGAAATCTGATTGGTCTCTTACTGTGAGAAGATTCCTCAGTTTCTGCTCAGACACTTCAGATCCTGAATGAAAGCAGCTTTCTGACAAGAGTCATGGAAACCAGAGATGTGCCCTCTCACACAGAACCTTTTAATAAAATATTAGTATCTAATACCTTTCAGCTTTTATTTCTACTGTTGATTTGTCCAAAGACGTCTTTGCCTTTAAGAAACACTCCTCAGGATGGAAAACAGCACAGTCTGACTTTACAGAAGAGAGATGAGCATCCTGCCTGATGAATAACCCAGACAATAAGTCAGGAAGTGTTGGTCTGATGAAAAACTAGAGATCACAGGACTCATTGATCTCCAGTCTCAGTGTTTGAGCTGCTGACCAGTAGATGAGAAATCAGCTGCTCATGGAAAAATGAAAACTTTAAAGAGAGCTGGTGGGGTTAAAGCTGAGACTTTCACTGTCGAGTCAAATTGAAGGTAAATTTAAAAAAAGAAGTGGGGACTTCAGGTGATGTAACGGATGAAGCAGCACCTTGATTCTCAAGCTGTGGGGAGAGCTCCTCCAAAAACCAGTGAAACCACATGAATACAGTAAACAAAATGTTTGAGAAACAAGTTAAACTAAGAATGTGTGATGTCCACAACACAGAAAGAGACAGAGGTGAAAACCAGGGCCAATAGAAACGAAGCTCACCTCCAGCAGAGGACATGCTCAGAGGACAGCATGGCTGCAGAGCTGATGGAGCTACGGAACCTACGGACAGAGGCCTCACAAGGATGCCAAAATTACTCTTTTCAGAGTTGAGACTTCCATGTTAATTAGCCTTGATGCACAAAAAGCATTTGATGCTGTCAATTGGGAATTCTTGTGTGGAACATTAACCTCAATGGGATTCCATTAAAAAAAATTGTGGAATAGATCAGAGCCATTTACAAAGCTCCTAAATCAGGCGTGAGAGTAAATGGATGCTGCTCAGACTTTTTTTTTCACCTTGAAAGGGGGTTCGACAGGGTGACTGCCTTAGCCCCGTACTCTTTGCAATAAACACTGAACCATTTGCAGCTTTAATTTCTCAAAATATAAACATTAAGGGCATAATGGAGGCAAATAAAACAGAACACAAAATTTCCCTCAATGCAGATGATGTTTTGATCTACATTAATGATCCTCTTCACTCAATTCCAGCTCTGATGAAAAGTCTAAACATATAAGGAAACCTATCAGGTTACCAGATAAATAACTCAAAATCAGAGGCGATGATGTTGATGGGGAGTTGGCCTTTAGAACTGGCAAAAAAAAAAAAGTAAACTCAGATGGTCAAACGGTGGGTTCAAGTACTTAGGAATAGCTATTGCTCCTGAGACTTCACAACTGTTTGAGATTAATAATGGAAAACTGGTGGGTGAAATAAAGAAGGATTTTATCAGATGGAATGTTCTCCCTTTGTCCCTGTTAGGGCGAAAAGAGAATATATTGCTTATGCGCTTGTGCTTTGCTAAAAATATTAACAAAATGTCCTCACTGAGGTAATGTATCTGTGAACATATTTCAGAGGGTTTAAAGTTCATGAGAGGTCACAGAATGAAGAATGAATAGATATCCACAGTAAGGAGGAAGAGAAAACTGTAAGTCATATAAAATGAGGAAGTTCATACAGACTGTTCATGTGCTGAGACTAGACAGGGTAGGTGAAACTGGGTATAAAGTTCAGATGTAGAGAAAAGGTCAACTGTTACTATGTACTAGTACTGAGATCTACAAGTGATGACTTGGTAGCAGATAATATTACTTGTGTGAGTGCGTGTGCATGTATTAACAACTCCTTATTAGGTAAACAATTTTTCTTCTCTCTCTCTCCACTCTCTCTCTCTCTCTCTCACCCCAACACAGTTGAGGCAGATGGCTGTCTCATCTAACATGAGTCTGGTTCTGTCCGAGGTTTCTGCCCGTTAAAGGGAAGTTTTTCCTCACCACTGTAACTTGCTAAAAGCTGCTGCAAAGTGCTTCACTCATGGTGGATCAAGATGAGATAAGATTCCTTATCCTGTCTTGATGTTGGGTCTCTGTTAATAGAATAACTAAATACTCTAACATTAACAGGTATCAACCTGCTAATGTTTTGTAAAGTGTCTTGAGATAACGTTTGTTATGATTTGGCGCTATATAAATAAAGATTGATTGATTGATGATTGATAAACATCCACTTCTGCTCCACCACGGGAACGAGAACGAGAATGAGCAACGACCACATGAAGAGAGTGATGTCTGGACCCAGTCTGCACAGGAAGACAACACCTTAGGAATACAAAACTAAAGGTTAAGTTGGAGGATCTTGAACAATAAAAGGGTTCAGGGAAAGAGATTCGAGGTCTAGTTTTTGTGAACTGACCCCAGCACTTGTGTGTTAGTCAGGGCTGCATAATTTAAACCCAGAGACTCTGTTAAACATTCTTGACTCATTGTAATAAATAAATCGAGTTACAACTGAGAATTCGGACGTCTCTTCGTCGTTCCTTCTTCCCATTAATGACCACGCAGGAAAATGGTGCAAGGTAATTAGAAAGCTAAGAGTCCAAATAACTAATTATTAAGTAGTACCATCTTTGAGCATGGGAAATTGTTCGTACCTCTCAAGTGGGAAACCACTATTTTTCCTACAACCTTTAGATGTCTCAATACAAGAAACTTTTTTCTTATCCCGTTGGCAGATTGTTTTTACTTGTTTCAGGCAATTCAGACCTAATTTTTGTATTTAAACTGGTCTAGTGAATGTGGTTCACAACATCAAGAATGCAATGACAACTTTAAAAAAAAATAAGACATAATGAGTTGCTTAGATTTCATTTTTTGCAGTGCAGACTCACATCACACAGGATTTACCAGTTTATGTATGTATGTATGTATGTATGTATGTATGTCTGTATGTATGTATGTCTGTATGTATGTATGTCTGTATGTATGTATGTATGTATGTATGTATGTCTGTATGTATGTATGTATGTCTGTATGTATGTATGTATGTATGTATGTATGTCTGTATGTATCTATCTATCTATCTATCTATCTATCTATCTATCTATCTATCTATCTATCTATCTAACCACACACACACACTTACACACACATAGATGAGAGAGAGAGAGAGAGACCATTCAGTTGTAGCTTGGAGCAGCAAAGACACTCAGTGATCAGTTAGTTTTGATCAGTAACAAAGGTTTATTAGACATGCTGATCATCCCACATCATGTTCAAGCACAAACAGAGGAAGAGGGGATGAAAAGTTCATTCAAACAAATGCAAAATCCACAAACAAGACATCATTTCAACTGTGGAGGTCAGACACAGCCCAGAGGACCTCACCTGTTCTCACAGTCAGTAGGATGTGTGTGGTCTGTTGGACCTGGCACACCTCCTCCTCCTCCTCCCCCCATGTGTAGACTATAAAAATAAATGAACCTGAGGGGATTCTGGCCCCTGTTCAGGTGGGCGCAGCTGTCTGTGGACTGATCTGCCCCCCTTGAGGTCAGAGGCTGGAGCCTTGTCGTGATGACAGCACAGGAAATCAGCAATGTTCTCTCAGGTATGTCTTTTTATTTTCTTCATCGTCTCTAACACTTTCAGATTGAGCTTTAATGTTTGGACTCTCTACAGTCCTGTACCTACAGTTTGGAGCTCCAGCTGTGGCTCTGATGGTTCACAGAGGAGATCTCTGACACTGAACTGTCTCTGAGTGGAGCAGTGACACTGAACTGTCCCATGATGACTACCCATGATGCTCAGGTACCCAGCTGTTCCTCTGACCTTTGAGTGACTTTGTGTCTGCAAGTTCCACTTCAACTTCTTTAATGATGTGTTTGTGAGACACATGGATGAAAATGAAGCAGCCAACATTGCCGACAGCCAGCAGCTGACTGAGAGCAATGAATGATTTCAGTTCAAGGGTCTATAAGTTTGAGCTGAGCTTCAGTTAACTCAGCAGACAGACAGTTGATAGAAGAGTCCTTCACTGGGACATGGACTCAGGATCACACACTCATAAACATGTACCTGAGTCTTTGACGTGCTGCACTCATTTTGGATTTCATAGGACATTTCTATTACATACTTGCATAAAATTAGTTTAATATTCTACATTTTGAATGACTTCATATCATTTTCTGTCCACATTCTTCATATTTGCATGAAAAATACAAATCTGGCAGACTTTTACATCAATTAAGTGGTGAATGTCATGTGGCAAAACAGGGGTTGATAACAGACTACTCCTTTTAAAATAAAAAAAAAAGTTTTAAAATCACCTGTGGCATCTAAGAATTCACAGTAAAATTCTGCAAAATAGGTAAAAGACTTGAGATACTTCATTTAATAAAACAAAGATTCGAAGCCATTTCAAACTTTAGAAATTTAAGTCATGTCATGTGTCCTGTGATGACATCACTCAGATGATTCCTGAAGACCACATGAGTTGGAGGTAAGTTCAAAAATGTGCTCCCATATTTAAGTATTATCACCTTCTCCTGGTGATACACAAATGTCACAGAAGTGAGTGTCATGTGGTAAATATATATAAAAACAGTGTTTATAAAGTTGAAGAATTTAAAAAAATTACAATCTATTAGTCAAAGTCAAGTCAGTGTAGGTAATAGATGGTTATGTAACTACCAGTTAGGAATGAAAACAGTGGAATATGACATGTGGACAAACACTTTTTTTCTTTCATATGACACAGAGGATGTCAACTGAATTATCCCTTAATTCTATCCCTTATTTTTACTTCAATATTCTCCCTTAATGTTTGTCCCTCAATTATTTTAATAATTTGTGAAGTTTGAACAACAGTTCTTAATTACTTTTGATATATTGAATACAGTTTTGCATTTTTTACACTTTGAATGTCCTTATCCAGTAAAGAGAGGGCTGCTCGTTTCAGATGTGAAAGCTGTAATCTCAGAACAAGAACTCGAACTGAAACCATCAGAATCAAACTGTCACCTGAGAGCTGGATAAATTCTGATCTGTTTTAAGTAAATGACAGTGACCAGTGACTGAGGGGAGGCTGGTGATTTGGTTGCTTAAAGTGGTGGTGGGGTAGACTTTTCATGTGCACTGTATCCTTACGTGTTTTCAGAATATGGTCACCCTCTAATGTTAAATATTTTTTAACAAATGACATTTTGAGGGAGTGTAAACATAAGAATGCAATAAAATGTTCCCATTGTATTCTTGTTTTAATTTGCAAAGGGCACTAACAAAAATGAAAAATACAGTAAAAGCTAAACCTTGCTATTCCCTTGAATTTTTTTGCTGTTTTGAAACTCAAGCCTGTCACCGATCCAACCATACTTTAAGACTTCAAACACTGTCTAATTTGAGGTGGAGCTGAACTCACTAGTGTTACCTCATCTCTTCTGAGCAGAGCTTTGCTGCCACCATGAGGAATTACAGTTACTCATTATTTTGAGGTATTTTGCCTGATGACCAGCAGGGGGCACCACAGGACAGAGGCTGAAATGAACCCTGAGCTCTCTTTGTTTCACAGTCTGTGTGTAAAGAACAGTTTTCAGGATGCTGAAACACCTGTGTGTGTTTCTTACTGAGGTATGACCTGTTACATTTCAGCTGGCTGGAGACCAATCTGTCTTTTTTCCCCAAACATAAAAAACTTAACTGCTGAATGGACCCTCAGTTCAGCTGCAGAGTCACTGATGAATCTTTGATCTGCTTGTTTCTTTTAGTCCATTGATAATGAATAGATAAGTGAGAGCAGCTTTGAGGAGCTTCCTGATGAACAGGTGGGGATGATAGCTCAGCTCTAACTTCGTTTAAAGTAGGGCTGAGACTCCGTTAGAAAATTAATGTAATTAATCAAAGACTTTTTAATTCATTTATCTCAATTAATCATGTTTTAATTGCATTTCAAGATTTGACCCATAAACAGTGAGAATCTTTTTTTAAATGGTATATGAGTGAATCAATGAATAATGAACTGAATGTTTACTTGAGCTTAAGCAAATAAAACCTTTTTTCTATATTTTTTTCAAGGTGGTACTTGACCAAGACCAACAGATCGGGGTGTTTTTTTTTGGCCATTAAGTGCAGCAGTTTTTGAACAATATAGAAACACTTTCAGAGATTCAGGTCGCCTATAAAAGACCCTCTGTAAACTCAACACTAGTCGCACTAGCGTTAGCTTTCACATTAGCTGCAACATGTTTGGCATTCATTGTGGCTCTCAGCTGAAGACGGAGCGGTTCTTTTTTGCACAGGTTGTGGTGACTTGATTTTTCGTTCAGGTGCAGCAGCCTGACCGTAAGTTACCAAAGCCGAAAAAACACTTTTATGGGTCAAGATAAACTTGTCAGCCAGAACGACAGCTTGGAGTGAGGAAACTCTTTGTTCATTGAATTAAACAACAATTCACTCTGGCGGACAGTTCTTAAACTCCTAAAGTATTGATTCAGTTAGATCCTATACTGATTTAACAATACACGCCTGGCATCACTTGTCAAAGCGCACACTTTTACTCACGCACAAATGCGGCATAGGTTTGGTTGGCAAGTTCATATGCCTGAAGCACAGTTTTCTTTAAGGTCCCATAATCAAGACTCAAGAGACAAACTGGCAGAAACTTCTTAGGCTTTTCCTGCAAGTTGACACTGGAGCAAAAGTGGCCAAAACTACCTGGGCCAGCTCAAATGCGCGGAAATATGAGAAACCTTTTGGGTTTAAAAATACAGTAGGTACGACTAATATTAAATAATGATGAATATTTTTAATGCCATAATATTTCTGTAATTAATTAATCGCAATCAAAGCGTTAAAGTCCCAGCCCTACTTTGAATAGAAGAACGTTAAAATTTTTGCCTGCTTCTGCTGGTTAAGGTGTAGTGAAGTAGTTAGTAGCTGGTTAGTGTAGCTGATTAGTGTAGCTGGTTAGTGTAGCTGGTTAGTGCAGCAGGCCCGGGGTCATGCAGGGCGCTAGCAGACAGAGCAGCAGTGTCTGTGTTTCTTCTCCATCTTTCTGATACCTGGTCCAGCCGCTCTCTCAGTCTGTCTCACGTCTCCATTGGTTGAAACTGTGCTGTGGAAAGTGACGCTCCTGGAGTGGGTGTGGCTGTTCCTCTCTGAGCCGCTCCGCTCATCCTCGCTGTCCTCGATGATGACCAGCTCCGCCTTCAGGGAGCCGTCGAACTCGTGGCCCCTGCGGCTGTCATCCTGCGCCGTTTGGAAACCCATGAAGATGGCTGTGATTGGCTCGGTGGTGTCCACGGCGTGGAGGATGGTGTAGGGGACGTTGTCTTCATAGAGAGGGGAGGGTACTCTGTCAGAGAGGGCGGGGCCACTGTGCAGAAAAGAGGGGTGGTGTGGGTCGTGATTGGGGGGTCGACCCAGGCAGTAAAGCTCCTCTTCATCCACACTGATGTAATCGCTGAGAGGAATCTGATTGGCTGGAGTGTAACAGAGCTGAGGTTGGTAGGCAGATAACGGTTCTTTGTCATGTGATCTGGGTGAGGGGCAGCCATTGGCTCTATGACCTGTCAGCCTGCTGTTACTCCTGCTGATGCCGTTGGCGTAGCAGCTTGGTGGCTGATCCTCGTGAGCAGTGGGAGAGTTTCTCACTTGGTACCAGCTGGAGTTCCCACGCCCATGTGACTCCCTACGGATGCTCTGGTTCCTCCTCATCTCCTGTCCCCTGTACTGGTGCTCCTGTTGGCCGCAGTGGTGCTCTGCACTTTGTTTTCTCTGCCAGCCGAACTCTTTCTCCATCCTGTTGTCCCCGGTGAGGTGGTCGCCATGGTGACCTCCTATGTTAAGGTCGTATCCTCCCAGCGAGGCCCTGTCATCCTGCTGGTGGTAAAAACAGAACTCCTCCCTCCTGGCCTGGTGTTGTTGGTAGTTTGGGAGGTTTGCTTTGCGATGCACTGTGGCGCTCCTCAGCAGCTGCTCCACGTCTTTGGCTGACAGCTCGGACACGTGGCTCTGATCATGTGACATCTGAAAGCAGAAGGAGTGGAGGCTAGTTCATGGAAAGACCCTAAGTGATACACAGCAAGAGGTCAGTAGAAACAGCAGAGCTGAAGAAGAAGAAGCTCAGAGTTTGGACTGTGACAGTATGCTGACGACATTCTGTTTCATCAGTCTATAACAAACAGACCAAAAAATAAAATGATGTCAAGCTGCAGATGGCTCATGAAAGCTAAAAAAACCCTCCCACATGAATCTGAGTCTCCTGTCACACCTGAAAACATTTGAGCTATTACCAGCCACAGGATTTATCTTCACTTGTATTAATCATCCCAAAGTCACACTGATGGATCACCAACAGGGTCTGCAGAGTTTACAACTGATGGTGGAGAAAGATAGGCCAACTACCAGGCAGTTTGTATGCACATTTACATACACATCTAAACAAAATTTCAAGACCAACTGAAAATTGCACAAGTTTACATTTTACACGGTTGGATTGTAGAATGTTTCTAAGTAGAGTTTCAAAATTCAGAAAGTAGAAATGAGAGTAAGACATAAAATCTAGGAAGCAATTTAATGTTCATCAGCTGATCAAACGTTTCTGACCACAGCCTTCAAAAATCAGCACAAAAAGTGTGGATTCAAGGTCATTTTCTGTCAAGTAAATGACAGCCTTTGCTTTTTGCCTTAAATGTTGGAGGCTAAAAAACGTTCTCACTTTGAACGTGGTGGGATTGTTGAGCAAGGCCTCTCACAGCGCAACGCCTTCACTGCAGAGGTTGGAACAGACATTTTGAATTTGTTCTAAGATCCTGAGGGTTGTGGAACAACAAAGTCAAGTGTTGGACCCAAAAACATTTCACCAGCACTGAGCCTGAGGATCTAGTGGGCTGTCCATCAAGACACGGGACAATCCTCGACCCAAATGAAGGCCGTTACTGGTTCTGATTGCAGCCCAATAACCATCAGACGGCGGCTAAGAGAGAAGAGCTGTAAGAACAAAAACCTCTTCAAAGGTCTCGTCTCCTTCCATTAAATTGCCCCTTTGGACGAGAAAGTTTGATTCTCTGAGGAGAGAAAATTGAATCTTGATGGGCCTGATAGCGTCCAATGTTTCTGTCATAACAAGGAGATCCCACTGAGATATTTTATAGGCGGCACAGTGGAGGGGCGCCATCATGATTTGCTTTTTCCCTCAGTGGAACAATGGGGCATCAAAGGGCGACTGACTATGTAGAGGTGTTGCAGGAGACGTCCTTCATGACTGAGGACCCTGCTCTGTGTGATAATGACTGAGTTTTTCAACAGGACACTACTGCAGTTATGGCCACCTGACAAAGAACTTCTTCTTTCAGAGGGATAATCTCACTCTTTTGGGGCATCCTGCGTGTTCCCCTGATCTAAATCACAGTGAGAACATTATGGGATGGATGGAGAGGGAAGTTTACAAAAATGGTTGCCAGTTCCAGACAGTGGATGCCAAACATGAAGCATCTTCACCACTTCTTCTACTGCTACTACTACTCCTTCTTGACTTAAAACCCTTGTAAAATCCAACAGTACAAAATGTAGATTTATGCAATTGTTCAACTGATCTCAAGATTTTGATCAGTTGTACATTACAGGCACTTAAGGAACATGGGCACACATCCCCACTTTATTGTGACATGAGAAAGAGGAGGCGCTTTTTGGATGGCGAGAGCATCTCTGAACTGAAGTGACTGAGTAAAACAAGCAAAACACCAGACTCCTTGTCAGTATTCAGTTTCCCAGAGGAACTTGTAACTATATTTTTTTCCTTCCTTGCTAAACTTCATCATGATTAAAGCTCTCACCTGCTGTGAGCCCAGTGCGTAGACACACTTCCTGCCATCATCAAAGACCTTGAGTCCTGCGTGTTGGTGGAGCTCCTCTGCAGGGACTGCAGCCGTTGACATCACCGTGCTCTCTCCAGTCAACAGGTTCTTGCTCACGTTGATCTCCATGGCAAAGAGAGCTGGGACACATGCAGAGAACAGGCAGAGATGTGTAAGGCCCCTACATGAAGCACTAACATCACTGAGCCTCCTCAGTGAACCACTGAAGTCCTCTGTGGACTTCAAACCAAAGCATCAACAACTGCAGCTCTTGTTCCTTTTTTCAGTTTGACAGATGACACATGGCACAGACCAGCTCTGATTGGTTGTCCACCTAACAAAACCTCATGGTGTCTCTTTATATGCACAGTTGTGCTCATAAGTTTACATACCCTGGCAGAATTTATTATTTCTTGGCTGTTTTTCAGAGAATGTGAATTACAACAGAAGAACTTTTCTTTAACTCATGCTTAGTGATTAGGTGAAGCCATTTATCAACAAACAAATGTGATTACTTACTATCTTTTTAATCATAATGATAACAGAAACTTCCAAAATGATCCTGATCAAAACTTTATATACCACAGTTTTTAATACCATGTATTTTCTCCTTTAACATCATTGACAGCTTGAAGTCTTTTGTGGTCATTGTGGATGAGGGTCTTTATTTTCTCAGATGGTAAAACTGTCCATTCTCCCCGCCAAAAAGCCTCCAGCCGTAAATTCTTGCTCTGTCTCGCATGAACTGCAGGTTTGAGATCTCCCCAGAGTGACTCAATGATACTGAGGTCAGGAGACTGAGATGGCCACTACAGAACCTTCACTTCATTCTGCAGTAGCGTATTCAACTTGGCCTTGTGTTTTGGTCATTGTCATGACGGGATGTCCAAGTACGTACCGTAGGCAGCTTCCGGGCTGATGAGTGCAGAATTTCCTGTATTTCAGCTGAAGTTATTTGTGAGTATTTATTTGCATCCAGAGCAATTTTTCCGGCAGCTGTTTCTGTAATTTTTATTGGTCTGCCTGACTGTGGTTTGGTTTCAAAAGAATGAGAGTTTTAACACTGCTTATTGGTATCCTCATTTTCTTGGATATCTACCTTTCCCTGCAAATCCTTTGACAATTCTTTTGCTTTCCCTGTGACTCTGAATCCAAAAGTGTCAGTGCAGCAGGGGATGAAAGATGCAAGGGTCTAAAAGGAGCTCAGAAACTCACTGACCTTTTAAACACACACAAGCTAACAGATCACAGGTGAGGACGGTTACCTTTGGAAGCCATTCAAAACCCATTTGTGTCAACTTGTGTTCATGTTATCAGGCCGGAATCACCAGGATATGTAAAATTTTGATCAGAGTCATTTTGGAAGTTTCTACTGTCATTATGATTTAGAAAGAGTAAACAGTTGTTTGTTAATAAATGGCTTCACCCAACCACTAACCATGACAGAAAAGTTTTTGTGTTATTATTCATATTTTCTGAGAAATGGCCAAGAAATCATAAATTCTGCCAAGGTATGTAAAAACTTATGAGCACAGCTGTAACTGCAGTGATCACTGAGACCAAACATACTCACACACACACACACACACACACACACACACACACACACACACACACACACAGGGAGCCCTGATGATCTGAGCTCAGTTTCTGACTTGTGTCCATCACCAGTCATATGATATGTCTCTTAGATAGTGACAGCATGGATAAAGTGATGATGAAGTGAAATGAAAATTTGCTTCAGTAAAAACGAACTCACTTTTTCTCTGAGCATTTGGTTCAGGGTGCTTGCTGGATGCAGGTGAAAGGCATTCTGGGACTTCAGGGACCTTTGGGGCAACCTTGGTGGGCTCTGTGTGACAGGAAACACGTTAGTAAATGGTTATTGCCTCTAATGGAGTCAAAATCAAACATTAGTTTGATGAAACTCACCCACAACAAAGCTGTCCTGAGCCTCCTGGAGGAGAGAGAGAGAGACAGACGTTACTGCAACACAATCAGAGGAAAAAAACCCAGCTGTGTGTGTGAGAGAGTGTGTGCACCTTGATGATGTCCTCAGCACTCTTCTCCACAGCCTTCAGTCTGTTGAGGATGAAGCTCTCATTGGTGGAGATGATGGACTCCTCTCTCTCCAGAGACAGAATATCCATTTCTATCCTGATGAATCAGAGACACTCACACAGTTAGAGACCTGTTCTAGGGTTCTGTGTCAGAGTGGGAGTGTGTCAAAGAGTGTGTGTGTGCTACCTGTGGATGTTGAGCTGCAGAGCTTTGGCCTCCTGCTGGTTGCACACAGAGCTCTGTNCTGTTGTTGCTGCGGGGAGCTGGATGCATTGTGGGTAACTGGTCCTTGCAGCAGCCACTGCTCTCTCAGAGACTTTTTCTGAAGATAGGACGAGGAAGAAACCTGTTTTTAAACTTGGGTCCTTTATTCATGTGGGGTCTCAATGACACCCAGGAGTGAAAGACGTCACCATCATTCCTGTAAACTGATCGAAGCTCGGACTGAGAGAAGGTTACTACAGAGCGCTTGTTGATGTTTCCATATGAATCTTAACTCCTTTAATCCTGAAGTCTCTGTATGGTCCCCACACAGAACCCATACTGGTCTACAACCTCATCAGTGTATCTCAGTGGTTCCAAACTTAATTCAGGCCATGACCCCATTTTTACATCACAAATGTCCAGCGACCACGAAGACATTTTCTTTCTTGAATCATTTTTCCAGCAACAGTATGCATGTTCATTACCTTAGCAATGAGAAAAAAACATGCATTTTGCCTCCCAAGAGGGCACTTAAGTGTATGTTTAGGCTCACAGGGGGCACTCATCGCATGTTTGTGCTCCTGAGAGTTTAGCCCCCAACCCCTGACCTTTCCCCCCTACCACCTGTGCAAGTCTTCAAGTTTTATTGTTGTAATGCTTTTTTATGTTGCTTATGTGATGAGGTGTGTTTTTTTCTTAATCCCAAACTGTGCCCCCACCCCTAGGGGCCTAGTCAGGTATTTGCTTTTTTCTCCCCTCCTCTTTCCTCTTGTTCTCTTTTCCTCCTTCTCATGAAAAGGTGTGCTGAGCACGCTGGCCAGTTGCGACCCAACAGTTCCCTCGCTACTGTCCTTCCCATATTATGCGTCTCTGTCTTTTTTTTGTTTCTTGTACGGGATGTATCTGAAAGGTAAATTTTGTTGCCCTGAAACATGTGCAATAGCGAATAAAGTGAATCTTGAATCTTGTTTATCGTGTTTAACCAGCCAAAGGGGAAGATATGTGTGGCTCATCAATCAGGAGGGCACTTCAGCATTTGTTATGGCCCACAAAAAGGCAGGAAAAGGGCCCAGTCACACTGGTCAACCATGCTGTGCTTGGGCACACTTCAGACATTAAGTCTGGCTCATTTGGCCAGTGTGACCACAAGTAACCCTTTTCATAGGCACAGGTTACTGCCCCGACCTCGGCACATTTTGAAAAGGTTTCTTGAAGCTGGCCCACTTCATGCAGTGTGATGCATGCATGACACCCTGCATAATGTATGAGGTATGATCACCACGACCACCCCTCTCGATAATCATCTTAACCCTCCCATTAGGTTCCGGGTCAAATTGACCCAGATTGAATTTACAATCGTAAAAAAATAGTAAAGAGTATTTTTTTAAAATGTCAGTCCACCCTCTGTGTACACCACTGGTTTCAAACACAATTTTAAGGCATCAGTTGGAAAAAAGGGCAAATCTCCATTGTTTAAACTTGCAAATTTCAGTCCACACTTGATTTTTTTTAAAATTTTATATATATGGCCCTAAGATGCCCTTTGTAGTTTGGGTTACTCTTGGAACTGTTTTTATGAAACCAGTCAGGTGAAGAAATCTTTCCATTTGTTTTCTGTCTTTCCTACTAACTGCAAGTTTGTGTTTGTACATGTTGAACTGGGGGAACTCAAGTAGAGATAACAGTGCAGTCACATGATTGTGTCTGTCAATCAAGACTTACCAGCTCAGATAGTTTTATATGCTGTATTTATGTGAACTTGTTTTATATTTGAGAAAATGAAAGTGCAGAATACTGTTATTTCAGATTAAGTGGTGTTGAAGTTTCATTAAGAATGATACATGGTTCAGTCATTTTTTTTAATCAATTTCTAGACATTTCAGGTAACCTCATTTGAATACCAGACCCCAAGGCTGAGAAAAACTGGTCTATATGGTCTTATGTTTTTTGTTTTTAATAATATATTTTATTCAGAGAAGGTAAAGGTATGAATGAGATGAACCAACCTTCAGGTGCTGCAGCTTGAGTTTCTCCTGATCCAGTTCTAGTTTCTTCCGTCTGATGACTTCCTGGATGCGATGTTTCTCCTGTCACAGCAGACACAGGATGTTCAGCATGTTTGTTTTTTACTGAATTAACATGTGAATGTAGTGCAGCAGGTGCTGTGTGAGTGTGGAGCCTTACAGTGATGGCATGCAGCCGCTCCTTCAGCAGGTCAGACTCCTCCATCCTGCAGAGAGATAGAGAGAGTTCCTCCGTCAGGTTATATGGAGTTACTCTACAATTGACAGTAAACTGATAAAAAAAATATGAAGCAAAATCAATGTTTATAACTTGGATGGTATCTTGAGGTGACGTGTTGTTAGTCTGTGCTGGATAAATAAAATGTGATTGACACTTTTGAAAGGCTGCAGTAAAGAGCTGCTGTACGTCTCTGCTCTGCTGATGTCGGGGATTCAGATTTAGCTGAGGTTTTTATTAACTCTGGGGTCAGCTCTGGTATATTTTTACTCTGTGTGTCAGTGGGTGTCTGCTCCAGCTGCCCTCTGTGTGTGGATCATGTTGTTACCTCACTGTGGCCTGATCTTTAGTTAGTAGTGACGAGTACGGATGAGTATTGAGAAGATTTTATTGAATTCAGTGCCCACTTATCAATCCACTTATCAGTTTACTTATCAGTTCACATATCAGTTCACTATTCAATTCCCCCTGTGAATTTTCTGTGCACACAAAATAGCTTTACAGGTTTTCAGCTTTAACAACATGTTACTCGTTTATAAGTAAATATGAAATTGGTCAATGGATTTAGATATCTCTGAGTGAAAATGAAACAATAAAAATGAGTACGTATTGGACATCAGGTGATGTTGATGCATTGTTTTGTTCTGTTTTATCGACAGAAATAGGCCACTCAATAATGCTTTGAGTTGTTTGGAACTTTGAGCTTGCCGTACTGATGCTGAAGTTAGTGATGAGTCTACACTTTCTGTTTGGAAATCATTTACTTGTTAGTATTTTCACATTTTTTTTATTCAAATATTGTTCACAAAAGTAACATAGTGATATGTTTATATGATGAAAGTTGAAAATCTGTTTTGAAACCTTAATTTCATTGGTTTATACTAACTGCTAGCATATCAATGCACTTTCCTGTATACGTTAGCATCAAGCTAGCACTGTTTTCTATATGGTCTGGGGTACATTAGGAGATGTGTGACATGTTGAATGTATTGAATCTGAATCTCTTGTGAAAGAGTAATGTACATTTCTTTGTGTGTTCACTTTTACAGCTTCTTGAGTAAAACTTCAGGCAGAAAATCCTGAATCAGAGTTTTCTTGGGAAACTGTCATTTATCTGCTAAATAAAAGACTGACCTTAAAAAGTAAGGCAGTTTGTATTTATTAGACTTTCTTTGTGGTAATAATGCTTCCTTGGTAATTAATCTCATCATGTCGTAAACCTGTTTGTTTCTCTTTTGAATGGAGACACGTTTGTAAGGATCATGTTTCTGTGGGATGAGCAGAAGAACTTCGTCTGTGAAAAAGTTGACAATTCTTTGCCAATGCCAAACAGCTCATTTGGCTGTTGACTCTTGTTTTGAGCTTTTGGTCCCCCCAGGCACTGAGGATTGGGTGCCTGATTCTCAGTACTAGTCAGCACGGGCCCTGCAAATGATTTCAGAAAGTTTCTGCTCCCAGAATCGACACACAATGCTGGAGCATGCCAAGTTTTGCAATTATTAAGTGTGAGATCCCCTTCACTGGAGTAGCGATGCTTGTTGTCATTAGAGGAATCTTAATACAGACAGATATAAAGATGTGAGTCTACAGCCATTGCCACCCATAGACTGTATATGGATGGCACTGCTTTTTATTTTTGAACAGTTTTGAAGCCAAAAGAACCCTGTCAGAGCCAGAGTCTGGGTGACAAAAAGAAATATTTTTATACAGAACAGAATGTGCAAGAAGGGCAAGCTGTCAACCATCATGAAATTGTTGTTAAATCTCACTTCTAACATCTAATAATTTATGAAAAAAACAACTTCTCTGAAAAAAGAAGAATTAAACACAAAGCAGCCCAATAGTATTTTCATATCAACACAGCAAAAGATGTGAGAAACATTAATTCAAGGTGTATTAATTTTTAAAGTTTGTCACCAGTCCATTTAAAAATGGATATGGTGACAGAGTTTTTGACCCATACTGAAAACAGGGGGAGCAGTTTTTGTGAGGACCGTACTTTGAATCAAGTGAGAGGGCACTCAGTGTTTTTACAGTCTATGGTGCCATCCTACAGCTCCACAGTCCTGGACTGAACTCCATCCTTGCTCCACACCCCCACAGAGAGTGGTCTCTCAGAGACTACCTCCAGTAGAGAGGATGGAGTGGTTTCCCTGCAGCCCTCATCTCAACCCCAGTGAACACCTGTGGACGTTACCGTTTTTGAGGAACAATTAAGTGCTGCTCTATGTCCATTTTTTTCTCTTTTTTTCTATTTTATGTCTTTAGTCCTCCTTTTATTTGGAGCTTGTCATTTCTTTTTATGGCTGAACTTGTCGGCAACGAACACCAACCTGGTCACATTTGCTGGGATGTTCCTTTTAACCATGATTGCATGGCATTGTAGCTGTAGCATTGACATGCTACAGCAGCCTGTAGCATGTCAATGCCAGTGCTAGGACCAATGTTCCCGGCAAGCTAGAGAAAAGGAGGCACTGGTACTGCAGTGTGAGCTGAGAGGAGACGTTATCAACATCAATCTTCCGTCATCATTATGGGGAATGTAAGATCTCTGATAGGACCGACTAGCTAGCAATGCTAACCTAGCATTAGAGGGAATACCAGAGGGGAGAGCTGTGTCTTGCGATTCACAGATTTGACTTCAGAAGCTAACACTGGACACAACATCACATTGGAAGGATTTCATGTGCTGTGAGTGGACAGGACAGGGGAATGAGACTTAACACGCTGGTGAAATCTAAACGAGTCATTATGTCTTATTTTAAGTAAGTTTGTCTTATTATTCTTGATATGAGTCACATTCTACTGATAAGTCCAGGAAAATGTCTTATTTTAAAGACAAAAATGGGGTCTAAATTGCTTGTAACAAGTCAAAAAAAATCTGCCAGTGGGATAAGAAATAAGTTTCTTGTAATAAGACAATTTTTTTATCCTGTTGGCAGATTTTTTTTGACTTGTTACAAACAATTCAGACCTCATTTTTGTTTTTCCACCAAACATACACTGTATTACTTTTAGAGCCCAGTTCATTTAAATGATCTCATATCGTGACCAAATGTGGTTCATTGTGCAGCCCCAGGTATAACCTGTAACCCCCCAAAACCAGCTGTGTGTATGGTGTGTGTGTGTTTAATATAGAAGGGGGTCAGGAGGGTACCACCAGGGTTCAAACACATCCACATTTAAAGAGGTCATGGTGTGTTTTTCGAGACAGGAGGGGGGCATGTCTACTGCTTCTATTTCCGACATTACCTCAGAGTGAAACTCCAGCTGGGCTCAGTGCCCTAAGAAAATATCTCTACAGGAACCTGACGGTGAGCTTACAGGTGTTCAAAAAAGTCCCTCTACGCACACACACACACACTGCAAACAGTATGCAAACACGTTATTGACCCACAGCCTCAGGTCAGCAGGAGAAAAGACCCTGAGACAAACCAGTTCAACTGAGTCCTGAACACAAGAACAGTCCAAGAGCCCCAGGCCAGAGCTCAACTTGACCCCCACACACACTCATACACCCCCACACACAGGATCGGTCAGCTGTCACATCACGTCCATCATCAAACCTTTCACATACAGACTCTTTATGAGGATGACTGACCTCACCCCTACAAAATAAAAGCTCAGAGTGTTTGTAACGGTCACTGGCACTCTTCACACATGCTGTCCTGAAAACGCCCACAGCCTGAGGTTCTCCTGCTGGGTGGGGGCGTTAGAGGGGGAGGACGTGAGGTGGAAAAGATGCTGTGGTAGTCACTGTGAGCGCCGGGCTGCTGGGTGAAGCTGGGTCTGACTCCAGAGTGTGAGTGTTTGTCGTTCTGATTCACAGTATGAATGAGTGAATGAATGTGTTTGTAACATGCTGGGAGCAGGAAAGAGGATGAGGCAGCTTGATTACAAACATCACACTGAGCACATGGTACAAACACTCTAACAGCTCCCTCCACCAAGTCACCTGATCTCCACTTGATCTCCACCTGATCTCCACCTGCTGCACCCTCACATTAGCTCAGCCTGACTGCAGGTGGAAACTTAACCCTGAGGCCGGCAGAACATCAGCAAATAAAGTCTAAAAACTTCCGTTTTCACACATGGACACGTGCAGGGGGTCAGTCAGTGATCAGTCAGTCAGTCAGTAAGCAGCCGAGTCGCCTCTCTGAGTTAATCTGCTGTTAATGAAGCTGATAATCTGTGTAAACCATCTGCTTGGCAACTTCACACAATCCCAAAGGATGTGTGTGTGTGTGTGTGTGTGTGTGTGTGTGTAGGTTTGGGGTTTGATCTTGGCACTAATTGTAAACTTTAAATAAAAAAAAGAAGAAAACTGAGCTGAAAAGCACATTTTACACATGTAGTGACAGCAGCACATTTATTTCACCCTTAAAAATGTACTTTTTGTTTTGTTTTGTTTTGTTTTTTGTTATATTTTTCAGTCATTTGAATTTGTTCCAAATCTTCAAGTTTATCCTCTTATGTCTCTGCAGCATGTTGTGTTGTTGAGCTTCTTTTGTCTCTGTGTGCACACTTTCTTCCTCAATGATTCTTTGGCTCTCTTTGATATTTAACCCTCTATGATCCCCATTATGATGCCAGATGGTAGAAAAGGTGTTTTGTATTTTTGCCATTAAATAGACTAAATAAACATAATCTAAAGAATTTTATTTTTAATTTAGTCCATTTCCTTAAAGCAACAGTGTACCATAATGGTAGGAAATGACAAAAGATAGTTAGTGTTCAAAATTCTAACACAATTTATCCAAAAATACATGGAAAGTATTTGACAGGCTAAGAAGGTTGAATTTCATCCAAGTTATAAAAACATTTGAAAATAACTGTATTGAAACACTGTAACATTACAGAACACCTAAATGAATGTTGACACGTTTCAACATATTTCAGTTAACTTTACATGAGCAATTCTAGAAAACAAGACACAACCCTACTGCAAAGACAAGAAAGTTGTGTCAAATTTCAGTGTTTGATGGTTGGCAATTGAATTCTCAGATTATATAATTTTCTGTCATATGAAACCATCATGTATTTGTCATGTTTTATGTTGCCACCATCTTTGTCCCTCTGTTTACGGAGCATCATGAAGTAGTTCCTCTTAGCAGTGAAGAAGCACAGGTAAACAGCACTATGATATTGATATTTCTTTCTTCCTCTTCCTTGAGGAGCCACAGAGTTTAGTAACCTTCATTGTGTAAGTAAAGGAAACTGAACAAACATAAGCATGTGCTCTGCAGAGAAGGCTCAGAAAGATCATTGGAAGTAAACAAGACTCTACAGCCTCCAGGAACTGCCTCAACTCTATCATTTCTATCATCTACTTCAGCCATTCTTAACCTCAGGGTTCTGACCCCAATGGAAGTTACAAGATGATTCCTGGGGTTGACAAATTATTCTGGAAAAATATAATTAAAATGAAATCCCAGCATTTCAGACAAGGAGTTGTTTAAGTTGTTTTCTGCTTTTCTGCTATGAAAAGGCGTGAAATAGAATTATGGATTTAGTTTTTACAACATCTAAATATTTCAGCCTTGACAAGGAAAGCGCCAGGATGAATGGATTGGCAGTGGAAGATTTGGGGATGCATGATATATAGCAGCATGTTAGCAGCCTTTATAATGGGTTGCTGCTTACTTGATTAAATGCCCGGCCTCAGGGCCAGGTAAAAAGAAGACATGCACAGCACAACATGCTCTCTGTGAACAAAGGTTATATTCTTTATTCTGTCAATGGTAAAATTGGCCAAATTGTCCCTGGATGTGGGTTTTTTTTTGTGATTGACTCAGTGAGGGAATTGAGTTGGTGAGTAATCTTGTTATTATTTTATTATTTTCCACAGAAAAATGGAAATTATATAACAAATGTAATACTAGTATGTACCATATTACTGTGCACTAATTCCAAGAAAGAATAAAGTTGATACACTGCAAAAACTGAATCTAAGTAAGTCATTATGTCTTGTTTTTAGCAAAATTTATCTTACTATTCTTGATTTGAGCCACATTTACTAGACAAGGTCATAAGAATGTCTCATTTCAAGTTTTTTAAAGACAAAAATGAGGCATCAAATGCTTGTAACAAGTAAAAAAAATCTGCCAATGGGATAAGATAAAAGATTCTTGTTTTAAGACATCTTTCTAATTTCAAGAAACTTCCCGGGCAAATTCATCTTATCCCCTTGGCAGATTTTTTTGACTTGTTACAAGCAATTTACACCTCATTTTTGTCTTAAAAAACTTGAAATAAGACATTTTTATGACCTGGTCTGGTGAATGTGGCTCAAATTAAGAACAATAAGACCATTTTTACTACAAATAAGACAGAATGACTTGCTTAGATTTCTGCTTTTGCAGTGCAACTCTGCATTTTGGTGTGGGGAAAAATATTGGTATTGGCTTGATGCATTTTATATCAACGAATCAGTTATCAGCCAAAAGTCCAATATCATGCATCCTGAGCAGGATTTGTCAGACAAAAGTCTGCAATTAGGGGATTTAACACAGCATCCAGAGTTATGTGACAAATTCAAACACTGCTTTGGGTGCTGCCTCAACTGGGAACAACTGGGATGTATTTTGTGAGTTTCAAAAGCCAGATTACTTCCTGTCTCAATGAGAGTTTCTCTTGTTCTGTCACTGTTAATGTGAGTTCTGTGCAGACACCAGGCTGATCAGACTGTTTGGAAAAATGCAGAGCTAAGTTTTGTCTTCAGAGCTGAACAGTAAAGAGTATGGGGCATGATTGCAGAGTTTCTTTGTGAAGTAAAGTGGATTAAAGTTTCTCTGAGGACGCTCACCTCCTTGCAGTGTGAACAGTTGGTCAGTGCAGAGACAGAGCAGCAGCATGAGGAGAAACTGAAGCTTAAACAGAATTAAGGATTAGCTTCACCTCTCTGTTTGTCTCTGACAGGCTCCACACTCACCCCTATGAATGCTATTCTAATTCTGATAAAAGTGTTTCAGTCAGATCAAGCTCAGCTCCAGCCTGTTTTCACTCTGCTGTAAGTTTGTTTACTCTGCTCAAACTGATATTTTAGTGCAGCCTGGAGTTAAACTCAGGAGTCAGAGTCAACATTTGGACTGTGGAGCTGTGGTTCACAGTGAGAAGCTGTTCTGGAGTTAACCTCAATGTTCCTGCAGGTTAGAAAGCTTTGACAGCTTAAAAACACACTCACACAATCTGACTCTTTCAAAATAAAAGTCTGACTCGGCCTACCTGTGTGCAGTCCTCTCCTCCTCGTGCTGGCCGGTGTGTGTGAGAGAGTATAAGTCTCTCTCTGTCTCTCTCGCTCTCTCTCTCTCTCTCTCTCTCTCTTTCTCTCTGGAGACTGGGGATATCCCGGCTGCAGGTGGAGGTGGGCGGGTCTTATTGGTCTTTAGCGCTGATTGACAGCTGGCTGTGGCGCTGTCAGCCAATAGCAGAGAGATCCGTCTGTTGACTGTAAATCCTCCTCTGACTCCACTGACAGCCTGACCACAGGACTCTGTGCCTGTAAGCTGTGAGCTGTTACAGACTGGTCTGAGTATAGATCTATGAACCGAACCAGAGTTTGAGCAATCATCTTCATATTTCCTGTTTCCATAACCTGTTTCATCCCACTGACAACAAAAACTGCTGCATTTTATTTTTCAATTCTAGAATCTCTCAAAATGTTGGAGTTGGCTTGACTTTGGGTTTTAACTTAGGTTTTCATGTGAACAGTACAGAAATTAATAATTATAATAATGATAACAATAATGATAACAATAATAACACTTAAAATAAATAACAAAGGGCTCAAACAATGGCTTAAATCAAAACAAAATTGCTCACATGAATAATTTTATGGGATTATTGCTTTTTCATACTGCCTTTGCTTTACAACATATGTGTACTTAATTTGTAAAAGTTGCTTTCATTACATTAATGTTATAATGCACTGCTTATTATTATTATCAATAATAATAATAATAATAATAATAATAATAATAATAATAATAACAATAATAATAATAATAATAATAATAATAATAATAATAATTATTATTATTATTATTATTATTATTATTATTATTATTATTATTATTATTATTATTATTATATTTCATTATTTTTATTTTTGTGCATAAGAAACAAAGTCATACATTTTGTGTTTAAGGGAGGTATTAATAAAATAAAAACACGTGAACTTAATTTGCAGATAAAAATTTGGGATAGAAGGATTAAAATGACCTAAGCATGAATGTAGAAGTACCTGGTCTCATAATGTTGTACAGGGCACCAGGAATCATGTTCATAATAAGAACTCAGCCCAACCCCATTCAAAGTTTTATTGGACTCTTTTTTTTTTTTCTTAAGCAAACACAAAGCTTTGGTGTGAGGGGATATTCTGACTTCCACACTGTCTCTCTGACCCCATTATGTTTTTTCTCTGTATTCATGGTCCTGAGGTGATTCTTTATTTTTACATTCAGACATTTTCTGGACACAGAGGGTCACTATAGCTTTAAATCTGAGCCTTGGTTCAGGTTCCTTTTACTCAAACCATGTGAGCACAGAATCTGTGTTCGGAGGTCAGACTGTCTCACATCTACTAAAGGTTTGCTGCAAGAGCAAAAAGTTGAACACGATGTATCCTACATTTAAGGTTTCTTCATTATGTTGATTATCCCTGATACATTTTATTTGTTTGTTTTTGTTAAATTTGTTCAGGAGGACTGTCAGCATTATTAGCCTCTGTATTGAGCTTCATGGTCCTAAATACTTTTAATGAAACCTACACACTTCCATCATCCCTCTCACACTCACTCTTCCACCAGACCCAGAACTTCTCAACCATTGAATAAATTCTTAATTTTGCACTTTCCTTTGTGCAACACTAATAACTTTCATTAATATTTTCAAAAAGGAGGTAATATCAAACAAGCAAAGAAATTGCAGAGACCAATGAGGAGTATTTAAAACATTTCATTGATCAAAAAATGTATTTGGTGTCTGTAGCCTCATAAACAAAATACCCACACATTTTATAAATCTTAGTTTCTTCTCATGGTTTGGCTGCCATGGTGTGTCTGAGTGTCTTGTACTGTTAATAACTTGCTGATTGCAGGATACTCACTCATAAAGAAAAGCTGAAGTCTCTGTTCAATCTCCAGAAGACTAGTGTGATGTATGTACTTCACTCCAGAGAGAGAAAAGTGTCACAACCACCTGCTGTCTCTCCCAGAGGATGATTATAAACGTCTGAAAGATCATATTTCAATTTTCAAACTTTTGAAGATCGCTGATGCAAATGTGTACATATAACTATGACTATTAAAGGTGCAGGTTTACACACATTTGTTTTGAGTGTTTAATGGTGATGTCTCAGCCTTTGAGCTGGTGGTGAGCGGAGTCAACTGCAGTTCACTCCCTGAGCAGCAGGTGGCAGTACTGTACCTATTAAAATGGCTTCTGTACCACATTCATGTCAGAAAGTGATTGTAGTTTAAAATCCTTGTATAGGTGTCAAATAACATTACCATGCAGTGTTTGCAAGAACTCATCATAAGAGAGGATGAAGATGAGTTGAAATTGTGAATGACATCTCATTTTTATTGCTTTACAGGAATAAGTAGCTACCTACTGTCTATACAAACTCATGTCCTCCACGTTTCCTGATCCAGGGAGGAAAGATACATTTTTTACTAAAATATGAGGACATCATCAGGAAAACAGACTGCTCATGAATTTATCCTAACATTTAACATGATTACACGAAATGAAGAGGAAATTGACTTCTATCTGATTTCAGGTGCACCACACTCAACACAGAGGGAGACCACAGACACACAAATAAAGCTAAGACTCGGTAATAAAGGATATAATACAACAGCAAACTGAGCACTGAAAATAAACCGAAAATAAACTGAAAATGAGCCAAATTCAACCGACAAGTCCAAAAACATGTCTTATTTCAAAATACTGAAGGAAAAAAATGACTTCTTAATTGCTTGTAATGAATTTAAAAAAAATGCCAGAAGGATAAGAACCATTTCCTCATTGAGTTTCTTGAAATTAGAATAATATCTTCATACAAGAATTGTTTTCTTTCCTATCAGCAGATCTTTTATTTGTATGTTTGTATGTTTTTACTCGTTACAAGCAACAGAGATGTCATTTTTGTCTTCAGATAATCTTGAAATAAGACATTTTTATGGACTTGTTCTGGTAAATGTGGCTTGGATTAAGTCTAAAGTGCCATTTTTGCTAAGAATGAGACATAATCACAGGCTTAGATTTCTGTTTTTGGAGTGTAACCTGAGTCAGACTTTGACTCTGACAGCTTCAGATCCTCCTAAAAGAAAAACTTCACTAATCTCTGAGCCGGCCTGGGAGTCAGATGAAAAATACATTTTGTACTTTCAACATGAAACTCAAAGAGTTAAGAGGGACAACATCCATCAGACAGTTCATCAGAATGAACAAACAGGAGGTCAGGGTGGTTTTTAACTTTGAAATGAAGTGGAAGTAAGTTGTGTGGATTTAAAACATTGCCTGGATGTGTGGATGTGTGTGTGTGTGTGTGTGGGTAGGTGGATGTGTGCACATCCTGAAGGACCTGTTCACACTCATAAACCCCCTGCTGGTACGTTCTAGATCTAAATTGAGCAGAGGTCACTGTGAGCTGTAGTGAACCAACACAAACATGACAGAGACGTCACTACTCCACCAGAGGGAGGCGCTCTGCTGCCCTCTCTGGTGTATGACTATGATCATGCAGACAAAGTTTGTGCCTCTGAAAAGTGCTCCAACATCATGTTCAGCCAGTAAGAGGAGAGAAGGATGGAGCGATGAGACAGTGACAGGTTCACAGCGGCTCCAGAGACACAGGCGGAGCTCACTTCCTCCAGTCAAACACAGCATCAGTCAGTAGTCTTTTATTTTGAAGGGTCAGGTGTTCTGGTGTGAAGAAGTCGTCTGTTTCCCCCTAAACAGGGGGGTCATAGTCATGTGATCTCTGAGACGGCCCCTGAACTCTATGGGAGCAAAGACAAAAAAAAACAATGACAACATTTTGGCAGAGCAATCCTTCTTATTTTGGAAATTAAAAAAAACGGGTGTATTTTGCCGTAAAGGAATGGGAGAAGGTGTGTTACCTGTGTAATGATGTATTTCTCTGTGGTGGTGATGTTCAAACCCTCTTCAGTGTTTGTTGTTCCTGCTTCAGACAGGCTGTGGGACAGCACACGCCTCTTTTTAAAATACTGAACCACAAAAACCACCTGAGAGACACAAACAGCAACATCACAGTTAGACAGAGACATTTAGAGACAAATGCAGAGAGAAGAGACAAAAGGAGAACAGCTTTAAGATTCTGAGGGCAATAAAAAGAAATCAGCAGATATTTAATGTGGAAACACAGAAAGACTTCCAAAGTGAAAGTCCAGGTGACAGTGTAAAGAGTTTCTGATGCACCTGTCAGGTGAACAAACCTTTTCATTCAGTGGATTACGCAGAATCACCAGTGTTTTTTTCTGGGATGAAGACTCCATTTCCCATGAGCCCCAGCACCCTGTGTGGTAAGGATGTGACTCTTGCCAAGGCATAGATTGGTTTTAGATCTTTTTGAAACTACTTTACTTTGCTGGAGGCAACTTTTCCAAGGATGCAAAACAACTGAGTAAAAGCACAGAAGAAAAATTATACCATAGCCCATTTAAAATGAATGGGTAAACAGAATTTTTGACCCACGGTATTTAGTCATCAGGGGGAGCAGTTTTTAGCCCTGTTTTCACCAAGCAGCCCTGTATAGATCAGTATAGTTTGGTTCCATTCAGCAATGCAACAGTAAGACAGCACAGTGTACCCCACTCATAAATCTCACAAAGAAGGGAAAGATGACACGGTAAACATAGAGCAAGGATAGAGCAACCTCGCTTCGAGCCGAGCAAGATGGTGTCCATTTATTTTCTCAGTCTAAGGTTCACACTCTGAAGCATGATGAGGACAGAGAGCGACTGTTGTTTCAGCTAAAAAAGGGACATGTTAAGCTGAAGGTCTCCAGTTCACAAGGTCACTCTTTAAACTGGAACACCAGGAGCTGGCAGGAACACATTCACACACTCAGGCTCAAGAAGAACATTCTATAGGGGGTGCTAAACCTGCGGCGTCTGATCCTGGACTCCTCTCTATCCCTCATACCAATCTTACAACTTACGGGGACAGAACCTTCAGTGTGGCTGCCCCCATCCTCTGGAACTCTCTCTTCACTGAAATCTGTAATGCCCCGACTCTAGACAGTTTCAGTCACACCTCAAAACTCACCTTTTCTCCCTGGCTTTTCCAGATCAATATTTAGCTTAGGTCCCTTTCTGTTTCGGTTTATTTTGTTGTTGCTGTTTTTCTGTTTGTTTGTCTACTCTACCTTTTGTTAAGCGACCTTAGGTTCTTTGAAAGTCGCTAAATGTTATGTCTGTCAAGTTTCCTTTATTTTCACCTTCATGTTGCATGTCTTGTTTTTCCTGTTTTATTTTGAAATCTCGAACCCTTTTCTCCATTTCAGATTGGTTCCTGTCTGTCCTGTGCTGTCTGGCCACACCTGCTCCCTGATTGTCCTCCCCACCTGTGTTCCATCACCCTCATGACTTCTTATACTTCAACTCATGTCTTGTTGCCAGTTCGTTGTACTTCACAGTCCTCATCCCAGCCTTCTGTTATAGACTTGTGTATCAACCATTTAGGATTTTTTGCCTGTTTTTGGATCTCGCCTTAGCCTCATGTGTGCCTGTACCTCTGCCTGTCTTTGTGTCTTACCGTGTCCCGATTCTGCCTGGTTTTAAGATTAAACCCTTTTGCCTTTGCATTTGTGTCCTATTGTCTGTGCTTCAGTTCTTGACACTAATTAAATTGAAATTGTTATCATTATTATTAAGTCAGTCACAGCTGGGGATCATTTTATTGTGGACTGAGGGAGGGGAAATAAAAACACTGTTGGTGCTCCATCTATCAGAAACATTTAGCTTTCCAAGTCATGGAACTCTGTTAAGTCCTGCTGGAGTAACTTCCAAAACTAAAACTTGACATTAGGTCTTACTGTCAAAAAGCACATACGTATAAAGTGAAATATAGAAATTTGATTTCTAAGGTGTATTTGTGGAGATTATGGGATGTTCACTGATGTTCATGACACATAAGGACTCATAGAGACACTTTAAGGTGGTCAGGGACACAGAGAGGTGAGAC
This sequence comes from Thalassoma bifasciatum, assembly GCA_008086565.1. NCBI lineage: Eukaryota > Metazoa > Chordata > Actinopteri > Labriformes > Labridae > Thalassoma > Thalassoma bifasciatum. The sequence goes on from RPOG01003250.1 coordinate 44,613, forward strand.
CTGGGAAACATTTTAGGACATTTCAGTAAGTAAGAGAGAATGAACCAGTTTGAAAGCCCGACACAGAGAAGTGCATGATGGGATATTCTCACTATGACTTCAGGGAGAACAGAAATTGTTTGAAAGTCGATGTGACCCAGCTTTTTGTTTGGACCAGGCCATCGTGCATGACTCATTTTACAGGAGAAGAATTCAGGTTCAGTGGAGTGTTTGAGTGCCCTGCAGCACATCAGTCCATTAGAGACGGTTTATTCTGGAGGGAGCACACAGAGAGGACTGTGTGTGTACGCGCATGTGTGTGTGTATGTGTGTGTATATTCTAATCATCGTATTAACTGTAATGATGAATGGTTTGACATGTCAGAGTTGGGTCTGTTGACCTGATCATCACTCACACAGCTGACAGCTCAAAGGATGAAAGAAACACTGACCAGAAAAACAGCAACAGCGACCCCTATGGCCTGTCCTGCAACCACATCACTCCAGTGGTTCCTGTACTCGGCCACTCTGTTGATGCCCGTCAGCAAAGCCAGACCCACCAATGAGAGACTGATGAGGGGCCCCGTCAGACGCCCCCCACCGGAGCCCAGACAGGACATGATGTACATCTGAAAAGATAAAGGTTGTTCTTTGAGATTTCTCTGATCAAACAGGAAGACGACTAAATAACAGTTTGGCTTTGTTAGTTTTCATCTCTAAATGACACACAGAGTCAGGAGTCTGAGCAAACACTCACTGAAAGGTAGACAGCTGTGAATACACTCAGCCCCGCCTCCTTACACGGGAAGGTCTTCCTGGCCCTGGTGATGTCATCAGGGTCCCCCATGCAAGCATCTGATTGGCTGATGAAAGCCGATATGTCCTCACAGCAAAGAACTGAGTAATTAGGCTGACAAACAGACAGGAAGTGAGGAGCCAGACTTCCTGTGACCAGCTGACCTGCGTTCACAAAAATGTCTGTGGTGAACAGACCGAAGGCGTACACACCTGCAGAGAAAAAGTGTTTGGTGTGTTAAGGACAATTATGACCTGTGTTGACATTTTATCTTAAAACACAGCTGTGTTTACCATATGTTCATAGAAGTTCTTGTTTTTACTCTAAGTGTCTACAACATCACAGAAAAGATTCCTCAGGAGGCCTCTGATTGGTCCAGAATCTAAGTGTGAGTTTCTAGTTTACATCTCTGACAAGATGATACCAGGACAGTGTTCAAATTTAGGGAGAAAAAGTAAAAACTTAGCAAAAATATAAATACCCAAGTTCATTATGCTTTTCCATACCTTGGTTAAATTTTAGCTAATGGGCCGGCTCCAATTTTTTTTGTCATTGTGTGACTTAAAAATATAGTTGTCAAACATGTAAGAACAGACGAAAGTTAATCTAGAGCATTTGATTTTCAAAATAAAACATGCTCAAGTATAAAACAGAAGAATATGTAAATGATCAGGTCTTTGTGTGTTGCCAGGTGTCAAATGATGCACAGTTCATTGCTGGTTCACAGCTTGTTGTTTGGGGATCACTGCTCTGAATCAGTGGTTCCCAACCTTTTTTGGCTGGGACCCCAATTTGACAGCACAAATTTCTCTAGACCCCAGAGACATTTTTTTTTTTAAACTATTAACTTTTTTGAATGTTTTGTATACTGTGATGTAAATACAGATTAGCCAGAATTTGTGCACAAAGTGACAATTTTATTTTTCCTGATCAGGATATAGACTTGATTCCATGTCAACTTTCAATTCAAAAAATTATATATACCCCCATTGGACAATCAAAGGCACATAGAGCAGTGAACAATGTAAACAACTGTAGACAAAGATAAGAAACAAACAGCACAAAGTTCAGTACTGAAATGTAAACTGCTGCCTAAAATGCTAAAATACTGAATCTAGGAAAAACAAATAGAAAACAACTTGCTTGGATACTAAAATACTAGATATAATAAAACAATTAGGAATGCTATGCTGAAATGCTTAATAATAAAATACTGAAATAGATGTTAATACAATGCTAAAAGTACTAAAATATATTATTTGAAAAAGAAAAATATTTACTGAAGAAAATATTTGTATCAGTATTTTTTTCAAGCAATTACTTGACATTTCAGGGGACCCTGTTTGGATTCTATCCCAAATGGGGTCACGACCCCAAGGTTGAGAACCACTGCACTAAATGACTGCTTCATGGTCGGGTGCAGCAGTGACTCTTTGTGCTGGCTGCTGCCTGTTATTGAACAAAGAAGCAGCTCTAAGTCTCAGATTCTGCTCATGAATATTCAGAGTTAAAATCCTGTTCAGTGAGGGTCTGTCATTAAGGTGAGGTGTCACTGTCCTAAACCCTCCACTGATCTGCTGTTCTGATTCTTGATTCATAACACCTGTGCTCATATTACCCAGGAATCTGAAGGTCCTGCGCACCATGGGGTTCAGGTAGCAGCAGTCTCCCATCACCACAGCCTTCTCCTGGGCATACAGGCTGTGAGAGTTGAGGTGGAGCAGGAAGATGATGAGCTCTACGCTTGAAATCTGCAGGAAAGAAAGGAAAATTACCTTTGAACTGATCCTGACCCACCGAGATCATGAAATCCAGAGACACACACACAGGTGACCTCATGGAGAAAAACAGCTCCGTCAGTTCTGTGCCTGCAGCTTCTGGAGGCTCATCCTCTTCTACAGGAGTTTGATTCCAATCAGTCCTATGCCAGGAGCTTCTGTTGGCCAGTCAGCTTAGGTGGTGTTAGAGATGGAGATGTTCACACTACACCCCCTTTCCCTATCTACCGTATCCTCTGGAAGCTTCCAGGAGCTCCTTGCTGGGCAGACATGACATCAGGTCCAGAGTGAGAGTCCTCAGAATACGGTTTGAAAACATGGTGGATGATGGAGCAGCTCATTTGTAGCTCAACTCAACTCAACTTTATTTATAATTTAGCACTTTAAGAACAACCCCAGCTGAAACAAAGTGCTGTACATATATAGACAAACATTAAAACAAGGATAAAAAACAGGTACAACACTTAAGTTATTGTTTCGTTGTTCCTAAAAACAGTTTAAGAACAATAACTAAAAACAAACACTAAGACAGAGTAGAGTCTCATGCTGGATTGAAAGCCAAGGAATAAAAATGGGTTTTAAGACGAGTTTTAAAAATAGACAGTGAGGAGGATTGTTTAATGTGGAGGGGGAGCTCGTTCCACAATTTTAGAAGCAGCAACAGAAAAAGCTCTGTCCCCTCTGAGCTTCCGTTTGGACCTTGGTACCTCGAGGAGCAGGAGGTCAGCTGACCTGAGGCACCGAGCAGGAGTGTAGGGGTGGAGGAGCTCAGAGAGGTAAGGTGGGGAAAGACCATTAAAAGATTTAAAAACAAATCAAAGAATCTTAAAATGGACCCTAAAGTGCTCAGGTAGCCAGTGGAGGGAGGCCAGGATCGAAGTGATGTGCTCCCTCTTACATCCTTCAGTTAAAAGGCGAGCGGCCGCATTTTGCACCAGCTGGAGACGTGCAAGGCAGCACTGGCTGACTCCAAGGTACAGTGCATTGCAGTAATCCAGCCTGGATGTAATAAAAGTGTGGATTACTGCTTAAAATTGCTTGTGTGTAGCTGTGACAGCCAGATCCACTCTGGTCACGTGATCTGATTGACATCACTCCGCCCCCCTACATTTCCCATCTGCCTAGTCTGAACCCTAAAAGAGACTCTTCAAGAGGTTTACTTCCTTGAAAAGTGGGGCCGATGACCTTGAGTTCACACGTGTAGCTCAAACTGAGAATCTGATCAGGTTTCAATGAGCTCTGAGTGTGACTCCAGTTCCTGACCAGCCCAGGGTCAACTTTTTGTGTCAAATAACCTTGTGGTCAAATACCCGGTCTGGCAAAAAAAAAAAAAAAAAAAAGTCGCTACCAGAATTTAACTAAGCAAATAGGTACTAGTGGATTGGATTGGATATTTACTGAGTGGGGTATCATCTTTAAGCCGGAAACAAGCTATTTAACCCAAGCTGATGAAATGAGCGATTTCTTAGACAACCATGGTGAAAGACACATGGTTGTGGAAAAGATGTTAGTCTGTTTGAGAAGGGTCAAATCATTGACATCAAGCAGAGAAAGTATTTAAGGAGACTCTAGAAACTATGAAAATTGGGTTAAGAATCGTCCAACGCATGATTGAAAACTGGAAGGATGGTGGGCAACTATCTTCCAGGAAGAAAAAATCCTGACTGATCGTGATCAGTCACTGGGGTTATAAATATAACATGTTCACATCACACCAGCCTCTAACAGCATCTCCTTCTTCCACCCTCATCACTCAGACACCACGATGGAGATCAGACTCACCAGCACCACAGGCAGCCCCCCCAGCACAGAGTAGAGGAACACAGGCTGGAGCCGGCTCTCCTGTTCTGGTCCTGGGTCTGGTTTGGAGAGGGTGGGGTCTCTGCAGATGAAGCCCTGCTCTGCTGGGCTGAAGGTGTCAGTGAACTCGCAGTAATACACCAGCATCATCATGGCTGCCAGGATCACCACCTGAAAGTACAGCATGGTGGCTCCAACAGCAGGTCCAACCAGGTCCTGGACTCAAATACCTCAGTGATAAGATCCAACAGAGCTTTACAGCTGCTCCACAGGCTGCACTGGGGCAGCAGCAGGTATCAGACCACAGAGGAGGAGGATGAGGGTTCTCCTCTCACAGACGTCGTCCTCTGTTTTCTCTGATCCTGGTGAGTGGACCTCGTCTTTCCGCTCCTGTAAGTCTCCTGAATCAGCGAGCTGCAGTGAAACAGGACTTTATTCTGTTTCACTGAACAATCTCAAAGAGCTGCTCACAGAGCAGCAAACACTGAAGGCTGAGTCTGTCCTGTTTATGTGAAGAGGACGGACAGAAGAGGAGTTTTTACCCTGACTTTAAACAAGCGCTCAGTCCTTCAAAATAAGAGACACAACAATACAACATACAGTCTGCCTTCATAAATTAGTTTAAACACCTAAGGCAGAGGAGCAGCTGTAACACAAGGACATAGTTCACTTCAGTCTGACAGCTTTTATTTCAGATCAGAGAGAAAAGGAAGGAAACCTCAGCATTTGTCAGAGAGAATGGTCTCAAATGAGAGCCTAGAGGGTTTGTTGGAAAGGGAAATCAAAAGCTGATAAATATCCTTGATGTGAGCCTCAGATAGTCTTTAGATGTGTTGTTAAGCTGTTTGTAGAGTGCACTAAATAAGAGGTAGTGAACTGTCACATTACCACCCGGGATTTCAAGAAGTTGCAGCAGGAATAACATTGAAATAGTTACTTTTTAAAAATTTTTTTAAGTATTTTCTTCATGAAATAAATGCATATTTAGTAAAAAACTTAAATAAATAGATAAAATAGTAAGCAAAACTGCAAAGTGTATCAAATGTGATACAAGAAATATACCATGAGTGAAATGATAAAGTTATATCGTTTTGTGGATTTTGTTAAAAGGGTTAATAAACATCTCAGTTCCAAAAAGTTGGAATTTTCTTATTATTTTTGATAGGTTGGACTTTACAAGATTAAAGTGCTCCACAAATGAAGATGGATTGGATTAGATACCATACATCAAAACAGAACAGATGTTATGACCCGTATCTCTCAGGTGCTGATGTGACCGTGGACCTGTTCTTCACACAGACATCAGTCAGTGGACCTCTCCTTTCTGAAGTGATGCTGACAGAACCCTGTGTCTGTTTGATGAACGCTGCTTTATTCAGTTGTTAGTGTGAACACAGTCAGTGTGTGTCAATATGAAAGAGTCAGACACAGTCTGGGAGTCAAAGTACAGGAGCTTTATTTCATTGATTGATGGGTTCACAGACAGAGCGAGGAAAGAATCTATGTCACACTTTAGGTATGATACAGAAGAAAATGACAACATTTCAGCCAGCACTGCAAAAACTGGAATCTAAGCAAGTCATTATGTCTTATTTGTAATAAAAATTACCTTTGTTTTCTTGATTTGAGCCACATTTACAAGACCAGTTCATGAAAATGTCTTATTTCAAGTTATTTAAGGACAATTGCTAATAACAAGTCAAAAATCTGCCAATGGGATAAGAAAAAGTTTCTCGAAATTAGAAAGATGTCTTAATACAATAAACTTTTTTTTTCATCCCATTAGCAGATTTTTTTAATAGGTTCAAACAATTCAGACCTAATTTTTCTCTTTAAATACCTTGAAAGAAGACATTTTCCTGGATTTATCAGTTGAATATAGCTCATATCAAGAATAAAAAGACAATTTTTGCGAAAAAAAAAAAGACAAAATGACTTGCTTAGATTTCAGATTGTGCTGTGTATCTTAGCTGTCATTGGGCACACTGCAGGATACAAGTCTATCACATCATAGCTACTTTTCAGTTTGATTTCTTTTTACAGTTAACACAGAAAAGACCAAGAATCAGCAGAAATGCTCACATTCTACAATCTGAGCTGAAATAAGAGTCAGAGCGTCTGAAACAGCAGAGTGAGGAACCTGTCAGACACAACTAACCTCTGAGACAGAGACAGAGGCTCTGAATGCCCTGAACAATCCAACATTAAGTATGTTCCACAGAACTTCAAATCATTTCACCATACGACAAACAGGAAGAACAAAACTTTTCATGAAAAGAAAGAACAAATCTAAAATGAACACATTAGGCAGCATTTATTAAAAATGTTTTTTCTAGTTTCCAGAAAAGTCTTTGAGCTACATCAGGTTGTCTATTCAAGATCCTCTACATCAACTTTGCCAAGTCTCATTCTCACAATCACCTGACAAGGATCCACCAATCAGGAAGTCTGAGTTAAATTCTATCATTCTGCTCCACTAGTGTCCTGCACCAGAGCTGAGACCTGAGCATCCACTGAGGTCTGACACTTTCAGTCATTCTGAGTTAAAGTCAGTCTGAGTTGGATCTGATCCTGCCTTGGTGTTCAGTCTTTGTCAGAAAGATAACAGAGAGTACAGTGTAGAGCTGCTTGTTCAGTCACCAAAAGGTGACATGACTCATGAATTGGCTTCTGATTGGTTGATTAAAGGGAGTTTGAGATTTGACATCATTAGCCCTGAATTCATGCATAACACAGGAAAACTGTAAGAGGTGATGGGATTTGGAGGCTTTATGCTGCTAAGGTGAAGTGTTTTATCGGACCCATGGGAGATGTTTGTTGCATATATTTAGTGATATTTTCATTTGCATTTTATTACATATTCATTGTGTTATAAATATATATATATATATATATATATATATATATATAATTTTTTTTTCTGCAGCTCCTTTTGGATTTCATAGTGTGCAATTTGTTATACATTTTTGAGTTTCATTAAGTTTTTATGCCTCTACAGAGAAATATTTTTCACTTTTGTGAAACACTTTGTTGGCTCATTGCTGAACTGTATTTTTTCATCAGATGAGGGGTTAAATTGTTTACAGTGTACACCAAGTCAGGTTTTTGTTCCATAGAATAACCAAATAAAACACATTCAAATAAAAGAATGGAGAGCAAAAAATTAACAAAAAACATTCCAATTAATAATAGCATTAAAATTACTATGATAAATTCCAGTCATACAATAAAGACATTAAAGATTCCCTTTGTCAAATTCTTTGTTAGTCAAAGAGTCAGAAGGAAAAATAAAAATGAACATTAAATATGACATTTACCAAAATAAATAATAATTATAATAAGAAGAACAATAAAGTTTAAACATAAATAAATAACGCTGGGGAACAATTTGAAAAAGAAAAAAAAAGTCTGTTGAGTTATATCTTTATGCTGAGTAAAACTACAATTGGCATGCTGATTCAAAAATAGCAGTCAGTTTCTTCTAGCATTTCAATCGTTTCTCCACAGCTTACCCTCCAGAGAAGCAAAATTCAATGAGTGGAATTTTGCTTATCCCAGTGTAATTCATAACACCATCTATTAATACCTGTGTTTTCATGTCTACCCCCTTTTTCCAGCACTTCACTGTCAAGACCTTGAACCTTCAGAAGTTTCTATAGAAGATCTGATCAAGTTACTATGGAGCTAAGTGATGAATGTGGTCAGTGTGTATATGTTTCTGTTTTCACATCAAGTGAAGCACAAAGAGGAGTCACACAACAGGTGTGTAGGTATAAACTCCACTGCCCCCTGGCTGCACAGGAACACAGGGACTCTTTGCTAAGCTCTATCAGAGAACCACAGACAGGTGGAGACAAGGCACTGAAGTTCTCTGAACAGAGGAATGAGACTGCATGCAGAACACACAGAACATACCTTAAATCTTTAGATGGAACATCTCCACCTCTCTGAAGCATCCAAACAACACTGATATCTAACTGATGACTATATAGGAGTGAAAAGCTAATGAGTACACTTTAATATCATTTGAAACTATCTGCTACATTCCATCCTACTATGTTTTACTCTGTTACATATTAGAGGTATATACACTTCTACTCTATTCTGCTTTTTTTTCTACAGTAGATCAAATCTTGAAGTGCTCTACACAGTCAGTGCAAACTGCAAATATCCTGATTTCTCACTTTGAGACACCAGTGAAGTAAAGCTCCTGCAATCAGGGAGCTCCAACCACAACCAGCTCCCTCTCTCAGTGCACTGAGGCTCAGTCCTGCTGGGTGTCAACAGTCTTCCCTACCCTTTCCTGAAAAGTCAGCGCCTTTGGGCACTAGCAAATAAAACAAGTTGTTGTGAATTATGTGATTGAACCATGATCACACATGATGCTCTATTAAGCCGACAGGGTGAGGTGCCAGATGACAGATTGTGTTTGTCACAATAAATCCATGACTCCAGCTGAAGTCCAACAACAAAACATCAACTCTAACAGATCCACTTCCCATAAGCCCTTGCTCCCCACTGTGTTGATGAATAAGACGTGTTTGTTTTGGAAAAATTAGTGGAAACCAGATTTTTTTTTGTATCTCTACTTTTCTGTGTTCAACACAACATTTTACAACATGATGAGGAAATGTATTTATCAACAGTTACCTAGTGCTACTGTCTGAAACATGACAACAAGCAGACTTTGGGAACTCAGTTTGTAGCGTAGTTTAGTATCTGCTTATTCACAGCCTGGTGCTCTGAGACGTGTCTGTAACGTGTAACACTACTGAATCCTGGTTATGTCCTACCAGTGCTGATCTACCAACTCCAACCTCACCAAGCAGAGCAAATGTAACCTGGCTCTTCATTTTATTGATGAACTCTCAGGTTTGAACAGATGCATGTGGGTTGGAATGAACATTGTTTTAAACAGCTTAACCCACGTTTTTGCCTTTAGCTCCTGTTTTATTCTTTAGCTCGTGCTCTATCATTCTCCTGTTTAGCTTTCTTCTGCTTTTCTGTCTCTTTTTTGTCAAACGGTCCAGCTTCTGTTACCAACATATGACACCACTAGACACGACAGCTCAAAAAGGACTGGGGGGGGGGACGTCTCGGAACCCGCCAAGGTCGGTGAGGACGTGGTCGGTGAGGACGTGGTCGGTGAGGACGTGAGTGTGGACGCGGATTAGTGGGAGTAGTCGGTGGGACGTGTTTTCGGACGACTCTCTTCTCAGACCACGGTCTAATAAGGGTGAGGATGAGTGGTACATCGGGCTTCTCTAGCGATAAGTATTTGCGAAGATTGTAATCTCCTGTGATTGGTTTTTTACTAAATGCTGTTCTCTCTCCTTACTTTCCAGTGTCTCCACTTGATCACCTGCACTGCTGCCCAGACTCAGCCACGCTGCCACTCTCTCTCTGGATCACTCACCCTCACCCCTCCCTCTCCTTCTGAAAATAAACCACATTGCAATTGCCTCCACCGTCTCTGCTTGCTTTTGGGTTCATCTACAACCACTGGTTTGAAACCGTAACAGAATAATCTGGCCNATCTTCTCCCGTTCCCTTGCTGAGCACCAACAACACGTCCGACTGGTACTACAACGTCTACTCGAGAATCGTCTGTTTGTCAAACCAGAGAAATGTGAGTTTCACGCTACCTCAGTACACTTCCTGGGTTACATTATTGCTAAAGGTCAACTACAACCAGATCCCTCCAAGGTTCAAGCTGTCGTCGACTGGCCCATCCCAACCACCCTCAAGGAGTTGCAGCGCTTCCTAGGGTTTGCAAACTTCTACCGGCGATTCATCAGAGATTACAGCAAGGTAGCTAGTCCCCTTACTCGCCTCACCTCCACCACCTCCCCTTTCCAGTGGACACCTGATGCTACTGCAGCGTTCATCCAGCTCAAGACCCTCTTCACTAGTGCTCCTGTCCTGAAACACCCAGACCCTGCTCTCCAGTTCGTCGTGGAGGTGGATGCCTCGGATGCTGGAGTGGGGGCAGTCCTCTCCCAACGGAACCCGGAGACTCAGAAGCTCCATCCTTGTGCCTTCTTCTCTCGCCGTCTGTCACCTTCTGAGAGGAACTACGACGTGGGAAATAGAGAGTTGTTGGCAGTCGTGTGGGCCCTGCAGGAGTGGAGGCACTGGCTGGAAGGAGCAGCCCTCCCTTTCATAATCTGGACGGATCACAAGAACCTCGCTTATTTACGCTCCGCTAAGAGGCTAAACCCCCGTCAAGCTCGTTGGTCCCTGTTCCTCAGCCGTTTCAACTTTACCCTCTCCTATCGCCCTGGTTCCCGGAACATCAAGCCAGATGCCCTCTCGCGCCTCTATTCACCCCCCTCAAGCCCTGAGGAACCAGATCCCATTATCCCCTCCACCTGCATTGTTGGTGCAGCCACNGAGTACCAGCTGGGACAGATGGTGTGGCTCTCCTCTCGGGACCTCCCCCTCCAAACGGAGTCACGTAAGCTCACGCCACGCTTCATAGGACCTTTCCCCATAGTCAAAATCATCAACCCTTCCTGTGTTAAACTCAAGCTTCCTGACTCTCTCCGGATCCACCCCACCTTTCATGTGTCTCTCCTGAAGCCTGTCTCCTCCAGTGACCTCAGCCCTCCGGCCGTACCCCCTCCACCCCCCCGGATCATTGATGATCACCCGGCCTTCACCGTTGCAAGGATTCTGGATGTCAGGCCCCGAGGACGGGGTTTCCAGTACCTCGTGGATTGGGAGGGCTATGGTCCAGAGGAGAGGTCTTGGATTGCACGTAAGCTTATTTTGGACAATTCTTTGCTAAGGGACTTTTATTTGGCTCATCCAGACAAGCCTGGGAGGACGCCAGGAGGCGTCCGTTGAGGGGGGGGTACTGTGGTGATCTGTGCTGTCGAGTTTTTCCTGACCCCCCCCCCTGCAGAGCCTTGGGCGGTTCCAGCCACTCCTGCACCAGCCACTCCTGCACCAGCCACTCCTGCACTCACACCTGCGCCTAATCACCCTCATCAGCCACCCTGCACAAAAGCCTGCTGAGAGAAGAGTCTGGTGCCAGATTATTCCCACTCCTACTGTGGTACATCGGGCTTCTCTAGCGATAAGTATTTGCGAAGATTGTAATCTCCTGTGATTGGTTTTTTACTAAATGCTGTTCTCTCTCCTTACTTTCCAGTGTCTCCACTTGATCACCTGCACTGCTGCCCAGACTCAGCCACGCTGCCACTCTCTCTCTGGATCACTCACCCTCACCCCTCCCTCTCCTTCTGAAAATAAACCACATTGCAATTGCCTCCACCGTCTCTGCTTGCTTTTGGGTTCATCTACAACCACTGGTTTGAAACCGTAACAATAACTACTAAATAAATCACAGAAATTGGTTTCAGCGGAGAAAAACATCTCTCTTCTCAGTGCTAAACTTTGTCAGCCAGCATTAGTGTTGTCACAGAGACTTTAACTTGTCGACTTCCCCGATCAGTAGCTGTGAAATAGCATTTAGAAAAACCTATTGTAGCACTGACAATCTCATTTTGAGTTGTGGAGTATGATCAGGCATATATCTAGAGATGAGACTTTTTCCAGATCACTTGAAAAGTCCTCACAGTCTTTAGCTAATCTCATTCAAATATATCCACGCACCGCTTACTAACAGCAGCAGCAGTTTGTGGTTTAGTGCCTCTCAAGACACCTCAGCAAGTACCTGCAGGAGCTGGGATCAAACCCTGCTCCTCAGACAGAGGGACAACACCCCAACACTGAACCAGCCACCCTGGGCGGCCATCATTTAAAGAAATGTGGTCCTTGCGTTTGAGGAAAGGTTCTACAGGAGGTTAGACCCTCTACTGACATCATTAATCTATCAAAGGAGAGACATACTGGAGAGCCAAACACAGAGAGGGAAACTGGAGGTAAAGAAAAAGGAGATGATAAAACCATCTCACTGCATCGTCTATATGAAGCAGATTTTCTGTTAGGTCGCTGAAGTCAGAGGATTCGACCTGTAACTGGTTAAAAGGATGAGGGGAATGAAAGTCTTTGGTTGTTTCTCTGTGTTCAAACCTGGAGATTTTTCTTGTGTGTGAATGGAATTTTTGTCCTTTAAACTTAAAATCAGTCATCCTGAGTTCATCCTGTAGTAACATGATAATCAGAGACACTGACGTAGTGAGGTATCGTGTGTGTGTGTGTGTGTGTAACCTGACTGGTAATGCTGTCACAGTAAAACATATGTCCACACTCCTGCTTCTTCATTGTGATCAGACTCTGTTTGTTCTGAGTCCCTCATTGCCTCACACAGACTCAGTGTCTGTTGCTGCTGAGGTTTGGTGGTTGCTGATCTGGTTGGTGTCTGTGGGGGTGAGGCTGGGAGAGCAGGGTGCGTTAGATGTTGTTGTCAGCGTGCTGTAGGAGGGTGGGATCATGGGAGTGTGTCTCTGGAGCAGCTGCATGATGGTGCTGATGTCTGCTAACATGCTGGACTCCAGCCTGGAAAACAGCGTGAAAAAAGACAAAGTTCACTGACTGTTTACATATTACTGACCTTAAATCCACACAGTTTAACCACTGATGAAGACCACTGATGAAGACCACTGATGAAGACCACTAATAAACGGGGTGGGGGGGCTGTCACACACCTGCTGATCTGACTCTGAAGAGCCTCCAGCTTCTTCTCCAGCTCCGCCCTCTGCCTCCTGGGGATGACCTTAGCTTCAGGGGGAGGAGGAGGGGGGCTGGAGGGACCATGTGAGGAGGAGGGCAGGTCCAGAGGAGGAGGAGGAGGGGGGACGCTGTGGGAGCATGGTACCTCCTGGTATCTCTGCTCCTCCTGACTCTCTGAGCCCCAGAAGGTGAAGATGTTGGAGACTCCTGAGAAAGCATCTGAGCCACGGTAACAAGTACAGATACACACAAACTCACAGTGAGACACATACACACACTCACTCGTCTTCTGCATGATGATTGGATGATCTGGCTGAGGCGGAATACCTTTTTGATTGACTGCGAAATGAGCAAATCAGCGATCTCAAAGTATAAACATCCACCGAACTGTTTTCAAAGTTTTTCATTCTGTTGTTCTGAACAGATCCGGAGACTTTACCGATCCCCCACAACTTTGTTTTTGTTAAAAACGACTAGAAAAGGGAAGGAGGGTAGAATTTACACATAAAAAAATAAACACATTCATAATGTGTTAAAGCCTCCCTCTTTCTTTGTTTTATTTTTTAACGTCATAGTTGTTTTTTTATCTTTTTTATTTTCTGATGTTTTTCTTACCCTTTTTGGTGGTGGTTTTAGCCTTTTATATATTTTTTATATACTTGATGTTTTTCCTCTACTCTTCCTTAAATTTTGCTTTCATTTCTCCCTTTTATTTCTCTCTTTTTTTTCTTTTCAATGAACATTTTAATTTCTGTGAACCACTTTGAAAAGTGCTATATAAATAAAATTATTATTATTATTATTATTATTATTATTATTATTATGTAGGCTGGGGAAAAAAGAGCTTCCCCTCCTTGAAAGAGCAGCAGTCTCCACTGCCCTCAGGTGTGTATTTCCATCACCTGTCCATCTGCCTGTCCCAGGGTTACAGCTCCTCTCTGTGTTTGCAGCAGTTTGAAGCCTGGAGGTGTGAGCAGGACTATTTGCCTCTAGATCTTCCTCCTCCTCCTCACTGGAGAACACAGGACCATACCTGCACACACACATACAAACACACACACACAAATGCACACACACCACAGCATACATGCTGTTGTCAGAAATGTATCACAGATACTTCAGGTGTACTTTAATGGATAAGAGAGTGTCAGTCTTACAGTGTGTGTTTATGATCATCTTTGTTGCGTTGCTCCCTCTGACTTCTTCTACACCTGAAAGCAGCTCTCTGTCTGCTGAGTGAGGACGTGTCACCTGATGGGTACACACACACGTACACAAACAGAAAAAAAAAAAAAAACATCAACCAGACTGTCTCCAGCTGTGAGTCAGTCCCCACAGAGCTCCATGTTAGAATAAACTGCAGTTCACTGAGTGTCCACTAGAGTCTGTTTTGACAACTTACTCTGTTCTCGAAATCTCCTTTTCTTTACTTTTTCATGAAGTTATATTTTAATTGAATTCTTTGTATTACCCCCATCATAAGGTGGGCACACACTACAGGATAATGGGGCTGATTTTTCTCTCCATCTGTCCCTTACACTCAAAGCCAGCAATACCTGATTGACATGTACTTGCAAATTACATCGCATCTAATTCTCCTGTAGTGTGGGATGTGTTTAGAATGATTTTGTCTGGTCCGATCCGCTCAGAGGGTCTCAGAATTAGGGACTCATAGATAATAAACATGTTTAATATTTGCGACTATAAATCCCGTAGTGTGTGGTGTACTCTGAAACAAAAGCCAATCAACAGTCAAGCTGACTCAGCTGACTGACAAAAAAAAACAAAAACAGACTAAACACATCAAGCTGGTGAAAATTAAAGTTTTGTGGACTCCCAAAATGGAAGATATATTGATATCCCATGGGCAGATTTTTTTTTGACTTGTTACAAGCAATTCAGATCTCATTTTTGTCTTTAGATTACCTGAAATAAGACATTTTCCAGGCGTTATCAGTTGAATGTAGCTCATATCAAGAATAATAAGACAATTTTTACTTAAATTAAGACACAATGACTTGTTTAGATTTCAGTTTTTGCAGTGTCCATACTCTCTTGTTATCTGCTGTTCTTAACCCTTTATCCACCCTGTGTGAACTCACCTGTGTGTGTTGAGGACAGTTTGTGTTTCCTCCTTGGTCGGTTCAATCCCTCACAGTCTGAGTCCAAAACCAGTGAGCCCACAGCTTCACTGTTCACCTGCACACAGGGGGGTCGGGGGGGGGGGGGCAAACCAGCATCCACTGTCATCCAACTGACCATCAAGAAGTGATCCGTTACAGGTTGTGTTCATGAGAGACAAATTTGTATTCTGACAGTAAAGACAGGGTCTGTTTTCCAAACCGCCTACTACATACTACATGTGAAAGTAGTATATAGTATGACTTTTTTGTTGTACCTGTTTAGTAGAACACTACTCCAGATTTCTGTTCCGGAAAGTGGAGCTCATTCATTTTTTCTAATGTTTAATTTTATAACGTTTAAATTTAGAAAATAAACCATGGGTATAGTTGGCATTTCAGTCATTAATTCACTTTATCAATCAGAGGTGAAGTTACAGGAACAAAAAAATTAGATAAGTCAAATTAGAAGTTAATACAATACAAAGAGAAAAAAATAAATGAAATTAAGCATGGCAAGGGAATAATAGTTGTAAATGTTTTTTGAGTGGTTTTCTTTTTTTTGGTCTTTTCATTATTTTCAGTGGTTCAAGGAACATTTTAAAATTATTTAGAAAAAACAACAAATTCAGGGGGAGATTTCAGGGTCTGGTTTTACAAAATTTGTCAAGGTACAGAAGTTTATTACTGTAAAATTAATTCGTAATCTTAAACCAAAAGTTATCATGTGTTGAAAAGGAATCTGGAACCAACTGGTTTTTTTTCACAACTAATGGAAAAAACTGCATACACATTACCAACAGGCTGTCAGTTGGAAAAAAAAAAAAAGTGAAGATGTGGGTAGATCCACAGGTGTTTCTTTCATGTCACTTCACTTCTATCTCATGGACTGTCAAACATTTTTGTTGTTGTGTTGTAGTTGTGCAGATTTATTCCTGTAGGTGTCAGTAATTCACATAAACCTGAGTGCTCTTGCATAGATAAACAGCATTAGCGCTGTGCATTTTGGGAAACAGTATACCAGGTAGACTGGTCCGTTGCAGACTGAGAAATTTCCTCGGATCAGTAGAAACATCCAGGAACTTGAAGTTTACTGCAGATCTCACATGTTTTCACAAACGCACTCCTACATACTGAATTTGAGCCGAAGTCGTAGGAACTGTTAGTGTAGCAGGGGGTTTGGAAAATAGCCACAGATTTATAATGACTCCCTTGATAACCCGAAGCTTTAACAGCCGAGTTTCTAGTTTCTGTGTAGAGTCCCAGTGAAGGTGCCTGGTATGTTTGAGTCAGTTCTAAACCACATGAGCTACTCACGTCTCTGAGGTTGAAGGTGATCTCCAGGTTGGACCAGAAGTCTCTACAGAACTCAGGGTACATGTCCAGAACCTACACACACACACACACACACACACACACACACACTCAGAGGAAACAGCTTTCATGTATATTTATTTGTGTGTGTAATGTATTTGAAGTGTTGATTAATTCATTGTTGCCCTGTCGTTCAGTGGTTGGTACCTCCATCATCTCGTCTCTGTAGATCTTGTGGAGGTCACAGTAGGTCAGAGCTCGGACATCAGCGCTTGACTTCCCCGGCAGGCCGCACAGGTTGATGGGCTCCCCGAAGATATCGTTCTTCCCTTCATCAGACAGTAACATGGACTCACTGATTCTGATAGAAAACAGGTGATGGCAGACTGTGTCCTGTACGTACATGTCATGTGATCACTTACCCAGTATGGCCACCACTACGTCTCCTTTGAGGATCTCAATGGAGCCTCTGGAGATGAAGTACAGAGCAGTGATCAGGTCTCCAGCGTGGACCAGCGTGTCGCCAGGGGGAGCGTGGGTGGTCCTAAACCTCATGGCCAGAGCCCTGAGACAGCCCTTAGTGGATCCTACACACCACATCACACACCACATCAGAGTCATGCTCAGAGTACATCAGCGTGTGTGTGGGTGTGGGTGTGTGTGTTTGTGTGTGTGTGTGTGGCACAGTTACCTTTGAAAGCCTTACAGTTCTGCAGCAGTGTTCTGTTGAGGTGGAGGCAGATATCTGCCTGCAGACACTCTGGGAAACCTTTTAAGACCTGCAGCAGACACACACAGGAAACACCTGGGTCATTGTCAACTCACCACAATAAAAGAAGACTAGGGAACACTTTTTTCCTGGTCTGGTATTATGAAATTTCTCATCCTACACCAAAAGTTCAGCGTATTGAAAATAAATCTGGGACCAACTGGATTTTCTTTAAGTCAGCAGTAAGTGTCAGAATGATGAGGACGCACAGAATAAATTTAAAACTGATGATGAAGATGATGGAGATGATGTGTACAGCCCTAAAGATTCAACTCTTTATTGTCATGAGGAGCATGTTGATTCTTAACCCTTGGAACCTTACCATCCTTTATATGGTTTACTTGAGCAAACAGTAGACAATTTTATTTAATTTCATGGGCAGTCTCTTATACCTTAGGGTTGTAAATTGTCTCCTGTTACTACTTTAATGACACCAACTTAGAGAAACTTTTATTCCTGATCACTTGTATAAAAATCAATAAAATAGAACATTTCAGTCACAGGTTGAAATGTGTTGCTGAATCTAGATTATCTATGTTGATACCACTTGATTTTTTTTTTTACCTAGAAAATGGTGGTTTAGCTGTCAAAATTAGTCTTTACTGTTATTTAGAAACTGAGATATTGATGAAACCTTATTTATGGCAGCCAAACCAAAGAGGGTGGCCCTGTAGGTGTCAGAGTGAATCGAAACATTCTTTCTCTGATTGCTCATAAAATAAAGTTTCCTAATATGTATTGTCTGGATACTCTCCACAAGCATTTGATGAAATTACATTGTGAGCCTGACTATTTAACCTCCTGGTATTATTTCTTAATACTCTGACAGCTTGTGAGGTCCACATTTATTACATAACTGAGCCTCTTTGAACATATAAGCATCAAACAGACGTCACACGGTGAGAAAATCTAAACCTGAGTCAGGAACAGATCATCAGATAAGCACAAGTGTCTGACTGTGTGAGGAAAGTCTAACAGTGACAGACTCACGGCGTTCATGTCGATCCCATTGGTGTAGGACCAGGCGTGTTGGAAATACTCCTCCAGTCTCTGTCTCAGAGGGTTGGGGATCTGGTGGAAGCGGATGAACTCTCGCACTCTCATCATCTGGGCGTGATATCGAGCCGTACCTGAGTACAGCCGCTGGATGATGGCCGACACGTTACCAAAGATACTGGCGTACATCAGAGCTGGAGCGTGGACGCACAAAAACACACAGAGGTCACCTTCAGATATAAACCCATGGATCAGGATCCTGTCTTCCTGTTTAGCTTTCCTGCAGAGCTCACCTCCAATGAGCATGACGCAGATGGAGAAGATTTTCTCAGAGTTGGTGTTTGGTGAGACGTTTCCAAAGCCAACGCTGGTCAGACTGCTGAAGGTGAAGTACAGAGCGGTGACGTATTTATCTCTGATAGAAGGACCTGACCCGATGATGGACTCGTTGTAAGGCTTCCCCAGCTCTTTACCCAGAGTGGCCAACCATCCAATCCCGTCTGAGGTGGTCCGCTCCACACTGCCTATGGCGTACCTGGAACAAGAAGACAGTCCAAGTTTAGCCACTCTGAGAACAAGCAGGAAGTTTCAGTGAGGTTTTCAGACTGAAGCAGAGTCTTGTACCAGATGCAGGCCAGCCAGTGAGCGATGAGGGCGAAGGTGCACATGAGGAGGAAGAGGACGGCCGCACCGTACTCTGAGTAACGGTCCAACTTCCTGGCAACACGCACCAATCGCAACAACCGAGCCGTCTTCAGTAAGCCAATCAGAGTGGTGGTCTGTTTGAGGAGGAGGGGGACAGCAGCACTGAAACATCATAGAAACTCTCACAGTTGTAAACCAAACCCTCCTCTTTCTCCTTCTTACCTCTCCCTCTCCTCCTCCCCTCACCACCTCCTCTCCTGAGCGGGAGATGAGGAGGTCAAAGGGGATGGCGGCCACCATGTCGATGAGGAACCAGCCTTTAAAGTAGTGAACTGCGATCTTCAGGGACTGACTGACCACCTGAGGACATGAGAACAGACAGTCAGTGACTCACTGTGTGTGGATAACTGAGAGGAAGTCACATGACACAGCCAATTGAAAACAAGACGTGGAAAAGACTTGTGATTTAAACTTTCATAAAACCTCAGTAATAATCAGGAATAAACTGTAGGACGGGAACAAACTGCTCATTTATCAAGGTTGTAAAATTAATCCAGACGTCTTCAGTGATCGCAGAGATGAGCTGCAGGTTCAAAGCTGTTTCTGTCAGTAGCTGATCAAAGCACAGAGTCAGAACTGATTTTAAGTTAAATGTGAAATCTGTTCATCATGGCTGAAACAGGAGAACAGTTTGTAGAGAACAGTATCTAAATTTAACTTTAAATTTCTATTTAGATACACACTTACAAATAAACAAGTCTACAAAAACAGTGTCTGGTACAAACAAACAAGGTATTATCTGTTTTATTTTAACTCATCAGAAACTTTTTCTAAGATCCTCAAACATTTGGTTTTCTTTCTAGAAGCTAAGGAATGTGAACTTTCACTTCATCTGCTATTTCACAAACAAAGAGTATTCAACTATTTCTTGTTACTCTAGACATTCAAAATTCCTTCTCAACTGTTCACTTTAGTTTTAATCCTTTCTGAGAACCTTCAACTTTCAAGATTGTTTTTCAAGGTTCCTTTAGGGGGACTTTCCAAGGTACTCCAATTTTTTGGGAATCCTTCCAGTACACTTTTCTGGATACCCTGAATTTTCAGAAATCTTTCCCACTGTTTCTTTGAATTCTCAGAAATCCTTTTCTGAGTGGCTTAAAATTTTAGGGAATCCTTTTTGATAGTTGTCTGAAATTTTCCTCTTCTTGATACCCAAAGTTTGCAAGAACCATTTTCAAGGTTGCTTTAATTCATTCATTCACTTAAAGGTACTATACGATAAGTCCTCAGATATCCTTTTCTGGGTATGTTCAGAAGTCTTTTTTTTGGTTTTACAAACTTTTTCTTAATACCCTTAATTTTCAGGAATCCTTTTCAAGTGCCCCATTTTTTCAGAAGTGCTTTCCCAGGTGACCTACATTTTTGAGGGTCCATTTCGTAGAATCCTAGTTTTATACAAGTCTTTTTCTCATTACCCTTACATTTCAGAAAACCTTATCAAGGTACACATCATTTTTTGAGGAACCCTTTTTGTAGTGCCCTTAATTTTCAGGCATCCCCTTCAAGTTTTCTCTAGATTTTTCAGAAATCCTTTTCAAACTACTCTGCATTGTGAGGGAGTATCCTAAGTATCCTATTTTTCAGGAATCTTTTTCGAGGTACTCAGAATTTTCAAGCAGTCCTTTTTATCTTGATATTAGATTCAAATATTTATTTTTAATTACCCACATTCCCTAAACATTGGAAGTTCAGATACCCAAAAATTTTCAGCACCTGTTGTAATGTACACTGAACATATGTATACAGCAGTGATTCCCAACCTGTGGGCCGTGGCCCCCTGGTAGGTCACGTAAGTACTGCAAGCAGGCCACCCAACAAACACAAACACACTGGGGGCTGTTGTCTCAAAAAAAAAAAAGAAGACGGTCAGAAACCAAAGCACACAGCTCTAACAGTGTTAGCTTGTTAGCCAGCAAACAGTACATTTCCACCAACACGTCAGAGAAAGCTGGTATTGACTAAACTCAAATGAAAACAAACACTGACTCACTGGACTCCCTGTACACTTCCTCAGTAATCTGGTACTGTTACTTCACCTCATCGTTGGAGTTCACATAAGTGGTCCTGAAGTTGATGATGATGTCCACGATGAACATGATGTCAACAATCAGATCCACAACATTGAGGGGGGAGCAGGAGTACCCACAGGTCTGCATGGCTGCCTCTTCCTGGTCACTGCAGGAAACACAAACTCCATCTTTATTTCCATCACATGAAGCTGACAGGAAATATCCAGAAACACTCAAAGTTTGGAGTCCCTTATTTTTCACATTCCTGTTTGATTTCATGTTTTAGTTTCATGTATTCACTATTTCTGGTTTCCTCTAAGCCTTTCAGACACAATGACTTCTTTACCTCAGGTGGGAAACAGAAATGAAGAGTGTGAGTGTCCTCACCTGAGCAGGAAAGTGGCAGAGTAAGGAGTGAATATGGCCGTGTAGATGACTAAGAGCAGGATGACCCAGTCCCACACTGCTTTAAAGGGACTGTAGTGAAGGATGGTCCACTTCTGGATCCTGGGGGTCTGTAGCTTATACTCAGGTAAGACATCTGCCCCCAGAGACAGCACCTGGAGGACAGAGATGAACAGGGAGAGTCTTCACCATGTCTTAATGCACTAAGATGCTGCCATGTGATTGGCTGATTCGATATTTCAGCAGTGATTGAACATATGAACGTCTGTATGTTGTATGTTTAGTCGTTCTACAATGTGTGGACAGAAAGCTCAGCTCCTGTCAGTAATGGGGTCAGTGGAAAGCTAATTATGGGTGTGAAGTGTTGACACAACAAAAAGCACGGCATGCATGTGGACTGAGATCATATATCACTTTAAACACACACAGAGGAGCGAGTAAACCCAAGGGACGAGGTGTGAGCAGAGTTACTAATGAGCTGCAGGACAACCCTACCAACACCTGAACCACAGCCAACACTGGAGCACATGACCCACCTGCAGGGGCTTCAGGGGGAAAACATCCTGACCCTGCTCAGTGTGTGTCCAAAAGAGAAACCTGAAGGTGTTTCTCACAAAGGACCAAGACCAGCAGAGGGGGTTTTTAATAAAGGACGACCTGACCCACCTGAAGAGGTTTCCACTTATGCTTTTTTAACCTCTTGTGCCCCACCGGGTGGTCGGCTACCCATTCTGCATTTGTATGACTTTGTCAAATTATAAACAGTAACACCTTTGTCAAACATCAGAATGGTGTACCACATTAGAAAGTTTAGATTCTTCACATTTCAGTCATTAAGTTTGTTTTACAGTTTCCTTCTCCAACAAAACGTAATTAGTGCAAGAATCACTCTGATAGTGATCACAAGTTTTATAATGGCCACTCCCCTTACCGTTCGCACAAAGCCAGCGGTAGCCATTTAGATCATTGATAAGACCTATTTTTTGGTGTGCGTCTTCATTCACGTTCATGTATGCGACAGGAGAGGTACAATCTGCGACTGGGAACTACAGTTTCATGACTTTTGGTGAACTTTTTTACCCACAAGTGACTAAAAAGAGGACACTGAGCACTGACAAAGCTGGTTTTGAATTCAAACAGTGAGTACAACTCTGCCTGGTGTTTGGTCACCTGAGACTAAAAACTCTACAACTCAAACAGGTTTTTCCCAGAAAGCTCAAATTTCACCCAGATGTAGATGACAAGGTGTAGAAATGAGGTGGTGGATGTTATGTGTCCGGCATGAAGCATCTTTAAGTTAGTGATTTTCAAAAATGGTTGAAGAAAACGAAGAAGAAAAAAACTGTTTTAGGTGAATCTAGTCTGATGTGGATTTTGACCACATATTAAAACATGACACTTTCTGAAACTAGAGATTGTAATTTTTCATATGAGGTGTCACTGATGAATCTAGACCTTACAGTTCTTCAGTTATAAGCTCTGAAACATAAAATGGTAGATAGATCAGAATTATGTGGGATTGGCGCAAGGTGTGCTTGGATGTCTTGGTGAAGAAGACCCCAACTGCTCCCCAAGGAATGCTTTGGTCTGTTTTCAGGGACCTTTGAGCATAGTTACTGTGGTGAGTGAAAGAGTATGTGACCGGAGGAAAAACACCTTGAAGTCAGTAAACCTGTACAATCTCTCCTCTCAATGATGAAACAGTGATTGCCAAACAACTTTGGAGGGTAGTTCAACCCTATACAGCCAAATGTATCATATTTGATACATGAGTTCAAAGGCCTCTGTCTCATCAAAATAATAAATAGTTTCTTTAAAAACCTGTTAAAAGTATTTTTAAAAAACATATTCTACCACCCTGAGGATTGTCATATCACTACATTCAGCTGAAGTTGTATTTCTGCCCTTTTCAAAATGTCTGCTCTCATGAAATCATCCATTCACATATTTTCAGGAAAATCATTGCTTTGTTTTCAAGAAGTTGCAGTAAGAATAACATTGAAATAGTTACTTTAAAAAAGTGTTCTCCGCATGAAATGAATACATATTTACAAAAAAACTTAAATAAATAAATAGATAAAATATTACACAAAATTTCCCAGTGTGACAAATGTTATGCAAGAAATATATTATGAATGAAATGATAAAGCAATATTTTTATGGATTTTGGTAAAAGGGTTAATAAACATCTCAGCCCCAAAAAGTTGACATTTTCGGACTATTTTTTGATAGGTCGAGCTTTACAGGGTTAAACAGACAGTGCAGATTATTACACACA
>RPOG01003251.1:0-68183 GCA_008086565.1 Thalassoma bifasciatum
AAAAAATGTGACCTTAAGTTTAGTGCGACTTATACTCAGGAAAATACGGTATATAAATTTATCCTTTCTTGTGTTGTTGTCACTCACCTTCCTGGTGATGATGGTGATTTTTGGGACTGTGGCTTCTGCAAAAGCATATAGAAGTTTGGCTCCGTGTCTGATGATGCCGCCGTATTCCTGAGCCGTACCTGGAGATAACATAACCGTAGTTGAAGTGATCCCACAAAAAGCAGCAATGAAGTCTTTTATCATACATGAATAATTTATCCTGATAAATTGACAGTGAATTTTTCACCTGGCAAGAAGCCAGGAACGTCCACGAATGTGATGATGGGAATATTAAAAGCATCACAGAAGCGAACGAAGCGTGCTCCTTTCACTGAGGAGTTGATGTCCAAACAACCTGAGAGACAAACAGCAGAAACAAGTGAGAAGGAAAAAATCAAGATACATCACAAACAGTCTTTTTCTCACTTTTTTAGTTGTGCTGCTGTTAATAAATTTAAAGCTCTGGGGGACAAACTCAACATTTTACTGACCAGATGCCACTTTGGGCTGGTTGCCAACGATGCCAACAGTTCGTCCGTTCATGCGAGCGAATCCCACCACGATGTTTTTTGCGTAATTGGGCATTATCTCGAAGAAATCTCTCTCATCCACGATCTAAACAAAAGCAAGAAAAAAAAGAAATGACTCATAAGAGTGAGATCGGCTTCAATAATAATGATAATTTAGAAGATAAGAGTTAGTGTTTGCTCACTGCTTGAATGATGTCGAGCATGTCGTACGCTTTGGTCGACTCAAATGGGACGATGGTGTCTAACGCAGGGATTGAACGATCGCTGAAAAGGCAACAGGTGATCAGATGTGAGTGAAATACAGATGTGTCCGTTTTCCAAACTGCTTACTACATACTACATGTTTTCAGTTTCGGTTTTCTCTGCTGAAAATGATTGCTTGGATTAATTTTGTCGTAAATGTGAATACATGAGCTTGACTGTCAGACAGAAAAGGGACTGAAGATCAGAAAAAAGCTAAACAGGATAGTGATAGAGCACAAGCTTGAGGCTAAAATATGGGTTAAGTTGTTTGTGATCGTGAAGTTAAACTGGTGGAGCGCATGGACTTTTTTTTTCTAATGTTTGACTTTATCATAAAAATAGAAAACAAACCATGGGTACCGTTTAGCATTTCAGTCATTAATTCACTTTTATAATCAGTGGTAGAGTTACAGGAACAATAAAATTAGATTAAAAGTTAATAAAACATATAGACAAATAAATAAAATAAAGCATGGGAAGGGAAAAGTAGTTGTAAATGTGCTTTGAGTGTTTTTAGTCTTTTCATTATTTTCAGTGGTTCAAGGAACATTTTTAATTTATTTAGAAAAACAACAAATTCAGGGAGAGATGTCAGGGTCTGGTTTTATGAAATTTGTAAAGAAGTTTATTACAGCAAAATCACTGTACTGAATTTCTAATCTTACACCAAAAGTTATTGTGTATAGAAAAAAATCTGGAACCAACTGCTTTTTTTTCTTTTTACAGCAGATGGAAAAACTTCGGCCACGTTACCCACATAGGTTGTCAGTTGAAAAAAAAAAAGTGAGTTAGTGATATATACAGGCTTTTATGAATTTTGTAGAAGTAAACACCTCTTCCATGATGGTAAGTAATTATTATTAGGTTTTCCTGAGACTGATAATGCTTTTTGACAACCTAATCTTTTATCAAAATGACATTTTTTGTGGATGTAGTGAAGTTTATTTGCTTGTTAAGACACTTTAATGGCGCTTTTCCACTATACAATTCCAGCCCTACTCGGCTCTACACGGTTTGGTTAGCTTTTCCTCCAGCCCGACTACAGACTCACGGTGGGTGTGGATTTTATAACAGCTGCGTTAAGTGCTGCACAGAAGTGCGTGCATGTCATCTATAACGCGACACAAACATAATTTTGTACTAACATATGTGCCACCGTGGTCTTTAAAGGAAAAAAAAAAGCTTTGAAAAGATTTCATTAAAGTAATACAGCGGCTCAATGTCGGGCGTCATGACAACGGAGGTAAACAACAGTCATGTGCTGCTGCACGCAGAGGGAAACGAAGGAGCTGCTTCCTGACATTAACTCTTCACTGGATCCAGTGAGATCACTTTAATTTTTGATTTTTGGGCCTGGTATACCGGAGATTTTTTGTTGATCAATCATTCTTCTTTGAACTGTTTTTCCCCTTTTGGTTCCCTGTGGATTAATGGACTGATTGGTGCTTAAAGACTCTCGTGGCAGACAGATCGCTCCTGTGCCGACAAACTTTGATTTAATCGAAAAGACTCTTTAAACCAAACTATCTTAGCTGTTAATTTCTTTTAACTCATTTAGGAATCATGAAGGTGCATTTTAAGACGGTATTTTGTGTTCATTCAGTCTGGTTCTGTGCCGTCAGGTTTAAATATCATTAAAAACCCGTCGCTGACTTATTCGTTTTCCTCTTGTAAGTGATTTGTACAGAGTCAGAAGCTTCCGTGAGGACATTCTCTGACCAATGAGTGACCGGCAGTCCGTCGACGTCACCTTTTAGTATCGGCTTTACTCGCTTGGAACCAGGGTAGAGTAGGTACTAAAAACTGGCGTCTGACGCGTAGTACCGCGCTAATGGAAACGCAACACAAACCGAGTAGAGGCGAGTAGAGTAGGGCTAAGACGGGTCAGTGGAAAAGGGCCATAAGTGAGATGTTCGATTTATTCCAAACCTTGTTCTCTTGAAGTTCATTATTTATGTTTATTCATTTTATCATGATTTTAGTCAATTTATTATTTATGTTGTCTATTATTTGAATATTGTTAACATTAAATATTGACACTACAGGTTCTGTGTGTGTGTGTGTGTATATGGCTATTGCTTTACCCATCTACTTAATGTAACTTTATATCAAATTCAGTGGTTTTAATTATTCTTAAGTATGCAGTAAAATAACTATATCTCTGATGTGTATAACAAACCAATTCGTTCAAAAATCTGTTGAAAATTGAGCATCTACAGTTATTTCAAAGTCCACGCTCCATTGACTTTAATGTTCACCATCGAGAGTTTGTGGAAAACAGCCTGTGCCCGGTTGTGTTGGGAAAGAGAGAGTGAGGTGATTGGTTACCTTGGGTCGTGACACTCCCTGATGGGGGCGGGGTCTCGATTGCTTAGCGGCAAGAAGTTGAAGAACTCTCGCAGGTTGAGCAGCGCGTCAATGTCGTTCTCAAAAGCGTGATGAGCCACTCCTGAAAACACGGAGCAACAGAATTCACACTCACAGGATTCATTTCTACTTTAATAAATTTAAGGCAGCTGAACATTTACAAGAGCATCTGGAGTTTGAAGTTCAGGGATTTAGAAAACAACAGGAAATAAAAGGTTATAAAAACTTTACACCCAAACTAACCAGAGACAGTTGTGTGTGTTTTAGCTCCACCCAGCTGTTCCTGAGTCACATCTTCATTGGTAACAGACTTCACTACATCAGGTCCTGTGATGAAGAGGTACGACGTGTCCTACACACACAATCATACATGTGAGTATGAGAGGGTAAATGTAAAATACTGAACAGTGTTACAGCTCTGATTACCAGGTTCCTACCTTAACCATGAAGGTGAAATCTGTCAGGGCGGGGGAGTAGACGGCCCCCCCTGCACACGGACCCATGATCATAGAGATCTGAGGGACAACTCCTGAAGCCAACACATTTCTCTGGAAAAAGGAGAAGGTTTTGTTTTTACATTTTCATTTAAAAAGGTCTTACAAATAGAAATTTCGTGGTCAGTTTTCTCTTAAATGCATTCAACGTATTAATCTTTATCATTTTTCATACACAAAAATAAACTTAGAAATGCTCTCTGTGAAGATTTTACTTTGACCTCTCTAAATTTTTATACTATCAATTGTACTTATGCATACAATTAAACTAAATCCAACTGTTATACAAAGCAAGAAATAACTTATTACCAAAAAAACTTCAGAAAATGAATTGACAATAATTAAAGATGCTCTCATGTTAAATGTACCTACCAGGAAAATATCAGCGTATCCAGCCAGTGACTCCACTCCCTCCTGAATTCGAGCTCCTCCAGAGTCGTTCAACCCAATCACCGGAGCTCCAACTGTCATGGCTTGGTCCATAATCTGAGCACAGAAAATTTAGAGTTGTTTACTGGAAAGAGGATTTCAAAAGTTTGTTCAAAACTACTCTGAATCAGAGTGTGGTTTACCTTACAGATCTTCTGTGCATGAGCTCCAGACAAACTGCCGCCAAACACTGTGAAATCCTGTAAAAGAGGCAGAAAAGTCAGAATAAATTCTACGATAAATCTTAAATGCAGGACTGTTAAGGTGTAGTTACACTCCGCACCTGACTGAAAACATAAACCAGCCTGCCGTTGATTCTGCCTCGGCCCGTCACCACACTGTCACCAGGAAACTGTAAAAGAGAGAGAAAACGGTCAACAAAACCATTAATTCAAAGGAAGAAGCATTATGTGGTTAAATTGTGACCTACAGGAGTGATTTGTTTACCTTATTCCTGTCCTGCTCCATGTCAAAGTCAGAACAACGATGCTCCACGAACATATCTGACTCCACGAAGGACTCAGGGTCCAAGAGGAGCTCGACTCGCTCCCTCGCTGTCAGCTTACCCTGAAAGGAACAACAAAGAAATATTTTACAACACAAATTTGAAAAGCACCAGGGGTCTTTGTATTAGACTAATGTAGAAAATCTTTTTTTCTAGATCTAAATCTTTTTGTTTTTCGCCGGCTTGTGGAAACCCTCTTTAAAAGGGCCAAAGTAATGTATTTATTAACAGTTACGTAGCGCTGTTTGTTTATTCATCGACTCTCAGGTTTTTAAAAGATCACCAGTTTAAATTCTGCTTGTGGGTTGAAATGAACTTTATCACAAAAAGCTTGACCCATATTTTAGCCTTAAGCCTATGCTCTATCACTCTCCCGTTTAGCTTTTTTCTGCTCTTCTGTACCTTTTTTGTCAGACAGTCAATCTTGAGTATTCACTTTTACTACTAAAGTAATCCAAGGAATTATTTCCAGCACAGAAAAACACAAATCATTCTTGTCACTGCTAAACTTCGTCGGCCAGTGTGGCGTTGTCTTAGAGACTTAGGGCCCTGTTTACACAACAACACAGCACAGCGTTTTACCCTAAAACACAGTGAAATGCAATGAAAAAAAATGCTGAGGGACTTTAAATGCTGTAGTACATGTCAGGCCTGAAGATGGCAATATAACAATTTCGCCAATACTTCTGCATTTCACCCTGTCATGTAAACGGGGCCTAAGACGTAAACCTGTCCAGTCCGTTCCGATCGCGAAGCTTAGAATTAGCATGTAGAAAAAAACTATTTTGGCACTGATAATCTCATTCTAAGTTGTGGATTATGATCAGGCATATATCTAGATACAAGACTATATCAAGAACACTAAGAAAGTCCTCCCAGTCCCTTTAATTCTATAACTTCTTACTTTTTATTTTAAGGATAGATTTATTTTCTTTAACTTTATATTCCTTTGTTGGTGGCTTTGTGATAACTTAACTTGGCAAAATAAACAACCACAATGTTAAAAAGCCTTTCTACTATCTGTAGTATTTTGATGGATCGATTGACTGTTTTTCAAAATAAAAGCATGGAAATCTGTTTGAGGTCCACGTCATTTGTTGATACAGTTGACACGTTTTTATTACATTTATTACCCATTGCTGATAAATCAAGAGAGAAATTAAGACAATAAAGGAAACGTGGTAGTTTTTCTAAGAGAAATGTTTGTGTACTTCATAACAGGATGTGAACAGGATTTGATATCAACTTTGAGCTTTTAAATACTTTATTACAAAGGGTTAGTGGAACTTTGAATCTTGCATTAGGGGACCTGCAAAGTGGATTATTAATAGGGGACATTACAGTGCATAAATAGTGTTATTTACTTTTTGTAAGGGTTTTAAAGGTCACTTCAAAGTGTGTAAGACATTAATAAATCCCAGCAGACAGAGAGACCTCAACCAAAACTCTCCTTCCTAAACTAATGCAACCAGCATTAATAGAGTCAAAAGAGTGTTTTCATTTTAACTTCAGTACATTTTTGTATTAAATTAAGCTTATATTTGTTGACTTTACCCTTTTGTGTTGTGCATCTATTCTGTGCTGACCTCCCCCGACCAGCGCCGCTGCTCTTTTCCTGTCAATCCGCTCTTTAACGGACAGGTGGCTGACACAATACCACCGGCAGCTCCGGGGCAGGTTTGTCTGCGGCCCTGCAGCGGCCACAGCTCCATATTTCACCGGGGAGAAGCTCCTGAAAGTCGCCCTGAACCCGTGGATGAGTCCGCAGCTGCTCCGAGCCACCGTGAAGGCCGCCATCTTCGTGGAGTGAGCTCCGGGGGTGACAGCAACCGGAGATGACGGACTGAGATTTGAGCCAATAAGAATTAGGGGGCGAGCTCACGCAACCAATGAGAAGCGAGGATTGAGTTACAGCGCTGATGGGCGGGACCTGGAGGGTATCCGGTTTTCTTTATAGTTAAATTTTTTCATGTGATCTCAAAGTCATGTCTAAGCAGGTCTCACTAGTTTGGTGCGATACTTCAAAATCTGGTATCGATCTAATACCAAGTAAATACAGGGCCAGTATTATGGAGGACCAAAACTGCCAAAATTAAAAATAAATCAATAAAAAAAAGTGGAAATAAAAACCAATGTAAAAAATATAATTCAAAAATTAAGCGCAAAAAAATAAATATAAATGGAAATAAAAATGGCAATAAATATATATATATATATATATACAGAAATAAATTTTTAAAAAAAAGTTATTATTGAATTTTAATCAATTAAACAAAGCGCTCTGGTCTCATATTTATTATTTCATGCTGCAGACGAGATGCAGAAGGAAAAACTATTCAAATGAGGGGGGCGGTCCTGACATGTAAGTGCAGAAATTGACTAGGTATGCCTGCCTGCTACCACAGTATTTATTTCCACATTTATTTTCAAATGTTGTATTCATTTTTATTTTTGTTAATTTATTTCTGTTTATATATATTTATTGCCATTTTTATTTCCATTTATATTTATTTTTTTGCACTTAATTTTTTAATTATACTTTTTACATTGGTTTTTATTTCTTATGGAATAGTTGTGACAGTGAATTAAAAATGTGTAATTCACTTTCTTCATTTAAAAACATGTTTAAAACCAAAGTAATAAGAACATATGTAAATCAAATGTGAAGAAAACAACAACAAAATATTGGAACTTGGGTTGTGTTTGGTTGTAATATTGCCAAGGATTTCATTGGATTATTTTTACTACTATAATATGTTTTGAAAATGTATATCTTTTCTCCATTAAGAAAACTTATGATGTTACTCAGGCCATGAAATTAAGTTGATTAAGTTTATTTCTACTTTTATTTATTTGTTTTATTTTATTTTATTTTTTGCAAAACGGGAAGGCAAAATAAGCATAAGCTTCAGCCTACACCCTTTCGATTAGCTTCAATCATTATGTGATATTTGGATCTATGATATATTTGTTGTGCGTGGTCTTTAAATGCTAATCGAATAAATTGAAATTGAATGAAAGTAAAAAACTTTTTCTTTTTTTTCAATCAGAAAAAAAATCAGGGGTTTTAATTATTCCCCACTTTTTTTTGGAAAACAGTAATTTTGAATATTTTTGGATAACAGTCATTTGTATCAGCATTTAAGATGTCATTTTGACTAAACAGGAATTCATTTACTTACTTGAAAACCGAGAATATTTTATTTCTGTTAATACGAGATAGTATCTCATAAAAATAGGAAATCAAAAAGAAATGTTTTCTGTTTTTACGCGATAGTAATTCATAAAAACAGGAAAAATCAGAAATGAATAAAAATCCTGTTTTTATGAGATACTATCTTGAAAAGAGTGGATGATTTTTTTTTTTTTTCGAGTGAACCGTTAATATGAATTTCCACCACATGAACTGAAGCTTAATCCACGTAAACTTGGAAACAGTTGATGAAGGATTTTGTTTATTTAATTATTTTTAATCTGCTTCTTCTTGGTATGATTTTTCTTTTCTTCATAAGAAAGAATAGTTTCTGTTAGAGGAGCCGTTGAAGGCGCTGTGCTGTGGCAGGGAGAGTTTCACTACGGTAACCACGGTAACTGCTGTAGTCTCGCGGCATGTAACCACGGTAACTGCTGAAGTCTCGCGTGATGATCATGCCTGTCGAGGGGGGCTGATGCGAGGAAAAGTGGAAAATCGAATGATTGATGCATTTGTAAAAACGGATAGCTAGCTATGTTTCGGTCGCTGCTCGCTAAATACCACAGCAAAACCTACCAAAATTACCGACTTACAATTCACAGCTTTCACTTCCCCCCTTCGCGTGGGGCTTAAAGCGGCCGTGGGGGGTTGAATTCTCGCTAATGTGGCTAACAATGCTAACACTAGCTTTGTTTACATGAAGTGCGCGCGTGAAGTGTGTTAGAAATCTGCTTATTTAACACATCTGGGATTAAAGGAGCAGCTTCTCTTTCATCCACGCACTGAGGGAGAGGACAGTGTTGGAGAGTAAATGGCGAATAACGACCACATGAGCAGGAGAAGGTTTGGATGATATTGTAGCAGCATTAGCTTCGAAATGCTAACCTTTTGATCATGGCTCCTTGGAAACATTAGATTGTTTTGGGGATAATGTGAGTTATTCTAACAAAGTGTGTGGATTTAAAGAAGCTTTAACTGAGGATCAAACTAATCTAATTCTTGACTATGATCGACTGCGAAGCGGGGATGCTAACATTAGCACGCAGCCTCCTGAGGTAGCGTGTGCTCTGCTTTAACCGCTTTACTATCACACAGTGCAGCGTTGATTCAGAGCTCTGGAGGGGTTTGTTGTTGCTCCACCAGGCCGGTTAATAATTCCTCCACCCACCCTGAGACTTGGCTATCTTAACTGGTTGGATATCTTCCCGGGGCTGCGGAGCTCACCGCTATGAACCCTGTGAATGTTACCGCCCTGTACGTGTCCGCCAGCCGGGCCGTGCTGCAGTGTGACCCGCGGCAGCCCAACACCTTCTCGGACATGTACACACTACTGCCCTTCTTCAGACAGTCCCTCGCATGCCTTGTTTGTGGTAAGCATCCTTCAAACAATATTAAACCTAATTCTTGTGCTGCTGCAAGATTTCCGTAACTTCAAATGCTGCAGATTATAGCTGAACATTATCATGCAGGGTTCCTACACATCCTTAACCCTCTGATGCATAAATAATGAAAATAAGTGTCAGGATTTTCCCCTTGAGTGTTTTTATTTTTCATCAAGCATTAATTTTTTTTTTCCTTTTTCTCCCCAAATATTTCTAACAGAGCATTCAACTTAAAACAGTGTGACCTTAATGTGAATATTTCTTTTTGGTAATTTCATGAATAATCTTTTTTTAATGCTTTGCGAAACATTTTAACTCTCTTTCATCCATTTTAACACTGAATAGTTTATGCTTTATTAGCTTTTTCACTCTCAAATGTTTTTTATAACATTTTTAGAAATATATATATGTTTGGAAAAAAATTGCAAACATTTTTTCAGGCCCTAAAAAGAATAAAAATATCCTGACACAGGCTTATCTGAATTTCCACCACATGTACCATTGAATTTAGGAGTAAATAACTTTTAAATAGGTGTCCACTGTAGTGACTACAATGCACCACAGGGGAAAAAATGTTTAAAAGCCTTAAATTCATTTAAATGTTATATTCTGGTCTTAAAAATATCAAGACCAGAATATATTATATTGTTGAATTTTTTTTTATAATCAATTTTTTTTTATTTTTTTTAATTGTTCTGTATTTTATCTTTTTTTCATATGACACAATTAAGGATATTTTGCACTACAGCATTTTTAAATGTTAAGCGTCAAAGGTATCTCTTTTTGGTTTCAGTCGTTATAACTGGAAATATAATTTAAAAAGTCCAGTTTAGAAATGGGAAAAATTGTATTTTAAGGTCAGAAATTTGACCATTTATCTCAAAATCTTTTTTTTTTCTCTAAATTTTGCCTTTTATTTAATAATGTTGTCTTTATCTCTCATAATTTTGACTTTTTGTATCAAAATTTCTACTATTTATTTCAAATATTGCCATTATTTCAAAATGTTGACGTTTTATCTGAAAATTTTGGCTTTTTATCTCAGACTTTTGTCTTTATCTCAAAATTTTGACCTTTGTTGTGAAAGTTTAGACTTTTACACATAGTGTTAAATTGATTTCTTAAAATTTGGACTTTTTTTCTCAGAATTTTGTCTTAACTTCTCAAAATTTCCACTTTTTATCTAAAAGTTCAAAACAATTCCTACCTTCAGTTTTCATCCTTGCATTGGAGTAAAAGCTTTTGATGTTTCAATGGTTTGATGTAATTTTCTGTCAAGTTTTTACATGTTACTGCACATTGTGAAAACTTCACTGAAACTTGATTTGAAGAAAATCATGAATTGGATTGAAATCTCAACATCTGCCTGAAAAATTGCAATTGGCTCTTTTTTTAAAATCGTTCAGCTTTACTGCAGATCCATAATGTTACTATTCATATCGGCTGAAATGTCCGTGGGCGTGCTTTTTTCCTCGCAGCAGTTGACACAATTTGTCGTGCTCACTCACTACCTTCGTTTCCGTAGCAACCGAGGCTTCGCCCTCGTCATCTGTCCTCTTGTCAAGACAGATGACTCCTCTGTGTCGTCTGCTGTTTCTGCTGCAGAGCCATGTGTTTCCTATTCATGCCGTATTTACTGACAACGCTCGGCTCGTAGAACATCAACACTGAGACAGATTGTTTTTAGAAGATGCCAATATTGGCAGAATGATATGTGACACTCATTAAAACCTCTGTTGGCTGTAATATGGTGTTTGTTAACCGAGCGTCCTCTTTTGCCCAGACGTCTCCTCTTTTGCCCGGACATGTCTCCTCTTTTGTAGTAAAATTGTGTCCCAAAATGTCCTGGTTTTTCTTGACTTGTTCTACAAACTATTGATATTTGTAATAAAGCAAAGCTGTACTGAGCTACTGGTATTATTATGAGGCATCAACCTGTCAAGATGTTGAGCAGGAAAACATGCTCTGAGACAGAAAATGCAGAAGTGGAAATGCACTTTTACAGACTTACTGCAGATAAACAGTTGTAACCCTCTTTTCCTTTTAGTCTTGACCACTGTTGAGATTTTTTTTTGCCCAATTTGAGGCAAATTTTGAGCTAAAAAAGTCAAATTTCAGATGAAAAATCAAAATTCTGCAATGCAAAGCCAGATTTATAAGACAAAAAGTTAAAGTAATGAAATTAAATGTTAAATTTTGAGATACACAGTCTTATTTATGTAATATTAATGTCAAAAGTTGTGATAAAAATTCAAAATTTGAGATGGGAAGTCAAAAATGTAGCGGTAAAACATCAAAAATCTGAAAAAATTTAACATTTCCTTCGAAAAAAGTTGAAACTATGAGCTCAAAGTCATTATTTGAGATTTAACAAAAATCAGTCATGAGAATTCAAGGCCAAATTTCTGAGGAAAAAGGTCAAAATTTTGAATTAAAAGACAAAACTTTGGACTTAAAATGTCAAAATTTTGAGAGAAAGTCAAAATTTTCAGTTTAAAAGTAAAAATTCAGGGACAAGAAATCAACATTTTGTCTTTTTATCTCAAAGTTTTGACTTTATATGTAAAAAAAAATAAAGCCATTTTTCCCATTTTCCCATTTTTAACAACTAGATGAAGCTACTGTCGTCTATAAGTTTCTCTGGGTATTTTTTCTCTGGGTCACCTTTTTGTCTGTGTTTTTTTTTCTTGTGTGCTTGTGCATTATTCATACAATAGATTTCATTGATAGATTTCATTTTCCTGAAGGCTCCTGCATTGTTTTGCAGCCCAAACTGAACTGAGAAAAAGATAAGGAATTGAATTTACTCCTGGACGAGTGAACAGATGGTTGTATTTACAGCTCCGTCTTCTCTCCTCCGTCTTTCTCAGGCAAACTACTTCAAGATCCCATCACTCCGGCTCATCCAGAGTGTCAGCACTCAGTCTGTCTGGGCTGCAAAGGCCAGAAGATGCGGATCAGGCTGTCGTGCGGCCGGTGTAAAGACTATTCCAGCTTCCAGGAGAACAAACAGCTCTCTTTGCTGGTGCAGTGCTACAGGAAGCTGTGTCTCTATGTGACTCATTCACCGCTGCTGCAGCCCATCAGCAGCCATGTAGGAGGCTCCCCTGAGATCATGGCCCTGCTAGAGGAGGTGCTGATGTCACATGAGGAGGAGGTGGAGACCGAGGACCTTTGTCTCGCACAGGAAGATGTGAATCCCACCGCTTGTGATTCCCTCACTCCCACAGAAGCACCACCTGCTCCTGCAGAGCTCTCCGCCGTTCCCCAGAGCTCCTCCTCCAACCCTCCTTGTTCCAACGGACCGCAGGAATGCAACGGAGAAGTTCTGGAGGATCTGGATCCTTCGTCACCAGAGCTGGAAGTTTGCGAGCTGGTGGAGGAGCAGCAGGCGCCGGCGGGTTTGTCCGTGTCCAACGCCTGCTGCGGCGGTCTGGAGCTGAGTCTGACCACTGGACCGTTAGCCCCGACTCCAGGCACCGTGTGCTCTCTCAGGGACGGGGAATCCAACAGCAGGGAGCTGGAGGAGGGGGAGGTGCTGCTGCTCAGTGTGGAGGAGGTGTTACAGACGTTGGATCCCCTTCAGCCCGGTCGAGATTCTCCTCACACACAGCCAGAAAGAACACACACCCACACACACATAACCACGGACAGAGCACACACTCAGATGTACATCCAGCTAGACGCAGCTCACAACTACACACAGCCTCGAACAGACAGGACTAACGCGGCGACAGGTGCTCACATACACGCCTCCTCCTTCGAGCCCCCTCCCTCATCCAAGCCCCCGCCGGTGCGCCTTAAACGAAAACGATCGCGTTCTGAGAGCGACAGGGAGAAAGTCAAACCCCTCCCTATCTCCTCCATCCTGCAGGGCTCCTCCTCACACTTACACACTCCAAACCCCCCCTCACACACGCTTCACACACAACCGCCCGCCCCCTCTTTGACTGTACCAGCTCACACGTACTCGTCCCTCTCAAACGGGGCGCCGCCGAAGCCCAGCCGCCCCGCTCCCAACCACAACAAAGGTGCCAGGAAACACGTGGATCAGGGCCCGAAGAAGCCGCACGCTAAAGCTCGCAGCACCGGCGGCTCCAAGACCAAGGACGCCGGCAAAGAGCAGCGGTTGATGTCGGGCTGCATCATGCCTCCAGCTCCCGTCAGGCCCCCGTATAAGAAACCTGTGGAGAAGAAAGGCTGCAAGTGTGGAAGGGCCACGCAGAATCCATCTGTACTGACCTGCAGGGGGCAGCGCTGTCCCTGTTACTCCAACCGCAAGGTGAGTGTGTGAACATGGAGGAGTTTGATGGAGATGATGATGAAGTATCAGACATGTCCTCCTTTTTGGTGGTGAAATTATGTCTTTATAAAATTCCCCAAAATGTCCTGTTTTTTGCTCTGACTTACTCTCAGACAAGAAAATGCTGAAGTGGAAATGCACTTTTACAGACCAGGAGTACCCCTCTTTTTCTCATGGTCATGACCAGGGTTGAGAATATTTTTAAGGCTCATACAGAGTCAAAATTATGAGTTAAAGCTCGTTATATTGAGATAAAGTCAAATTATCAAGGTTATGGAAGAAATGTTGAGATAGTTTGTCAAAATTATGAATTAAAGATCAAAATTTTGAGCCAAATATTGAGCTAAAGATAAAGTATCAACATCAATAGCGGCAATTTTTCAGCTTTAACGTCCAAGTTATGAGCCACAAGGTCAAATTATTGAGATTAAGTCAAAAAAAGTCAGATTATAGTGGAAATGTTGATATAATTTGTCAAAATTATGAATTAAAGATCAATCTTTTCAGCCAAAAAGTCAAAATTTTGATATAAAGTGAAATTATCAAGATTATACTGGAAGTTTTGAGACAAT
This sequence comes from Thalassoma bifasciatum, assembly GCA_008086565.1. Taxonomy (NCBI): domain Eukaryota; kingdom Metazoa; phylum Chordata; class Actinopteri; order Labriformes; family Labridae; genus Thalassoma; species Thalassoma bifasciatum. The sequence goes on from RPOG01003251.1 coordinate 14,067, forward strand.
CTTTCAAAGTTTCAAGATAAATTTCAAGATAAAGTCAATGTATTGAGATTATAGAGGAAATTTTGAGGTCATTTGTCAAAATAATGAGTTAAAGGTCAAAATTTTGAGCCAAGAAGTCAAATTATCTAGATGAATAACAGAATTTATGAGACAATTTATGGAAATTATGAGTTAAAGGTAAAAAATTTGAGCCAAAAAGTCAAAATAATGAGATAAAGTTGAATAATCAAGATGAATAGCGGAAATTTATAGCTTAATAGTCCAAATTGATTAAAAGATCAATATTTTGAGCCAAAAAATAGAATTATTGAGATAAAGTCAAATAATTCAGATTAAAGTGGAAATTTTGATATAAATTGTCAAAATTTTGAATTAAAAATCAAATATTGAGCCAAAAAGTCAAAGTTTCGAGATAAATTGAAATTATTAAGATAAATGGAAGGAATTTCAGCTTGAAAGTCCAAATTATGAGTTAAAAAGTCAAAACTTTGAGCCAAAATGACGAGTAATTCAGATTATATTGGACATTTTGAGATTATTTGTCAAAATTATTACTCAATGGTCAAAAATTTGAGCCAAGAAGTCAAAACTTTGAGGTGAAGTGAAATTATCAAGATAAATAGAGGGAATTCTCAGCTTAAACGTCCAAATCATGAGTCAAAGGTCAAAATTTTGAGCCAAAAAAATCAAAATTTTAAGATAAAGTCAAATTTTTGAGATTATAGAGGAAATTTTGAGGTCATTTGTCAAAATTATGAGTTAAAGATCAATAAAAGGTCAAAGCTTTGAGATAAAGTCAAATCCTCAAGATGAATAGTGGAAATATTTCGCCTTAAAGTCCAAATTATTATTCAAAGATCAACATTTTGAGATAGAAAGTCAAATTATTGAGATTAACAGCAGAAATTTTGAGCCTGATCGTCAATATTTATAGAAAAATTTGGAATTTGGTCTTTTTTTTCCCAAATTTTTTACCTTTTATGCAGAGAAAAGTAAATAAGAAATCTCAACAAGGTTTTTTTTTTTCATTTATACTTTTATAACTGTAGGAAACAGGCTTTTATCCATTATTTATGCTTACATTATGGAAATTTTTTCTCTTCAAACAGAAAAGAAGCGTCTTAAATAAGTGTATGAGTGTAGAAGCTGCTTTGTTTTCTTTGAGTAGCTGTGATTTTTTTTTTTTGTAGGATCTCCAAGTCACTGAGTATGTGGTCGTTATTTTCTCGTTCATGTCTCTCTAGTTTGCTTAAATTTCTCCTCTGCTCCTCCGTCTCAGGCGTGCTTGGACTGTATCTGCAGAGGTTGTCAGAACTCGTACATGGCCAACGGCGAGAAGAAGCTGGAGGCCTTCGCCGTGCCGGAGAAAGCTTTGGAGCAGACGCGCCTCACCCTCGGCATCAACCTCACCAGCATCACGGCCGCCGCCGCGCTCCGCAACCCGGCGACCACCAGCATCCGCGCTAACACCCTGCTCAACGTCGCCACGGCTACGGGGACCCCGGTCACCACGGCCTTCCTGTCCCCCAGCCCCCCGCAGGAACCCAACTATGAAGACAGTCTGGAGCTGCTGATTGGCTGAGAGGCTGGCGGCTCTTTGAATGTGACAGTTGAGCGGTTGTGTCTGAAGCCTCCTCTCTGAGAGGGAGGGGGGGCGATTTACGGCAGCTATGGGTCTGTCCTGTCCTGTAACCTGCTTTTCTTCTTCTTTGTTGGAAAATGCTGAGTAGTAAGACTAGCATGGGTGTGCCAAAGCCTCCTGTATTGTGCCTGTGTGCCGGTGTGTATTGTTGCCTGCCTGTATTAAACACTTATACTCGGTTCTGTATCCCAGAGGTGCTTTTCGTTCATTAAACCACAGACATACTTAAAGAGGCAATAGGCACCCATACCTGTTTTTGTGTTCGTCAGCGTCCGCACACGGTTATAGATTCGCTCGTGTGACGACTTTAACATATCTCAGCCACACGTCACAGCATTTTCCACGTTTGTTGCTTCATGTATGTTTAAGAAAACGCATAATCTGTATTAGGACAACCCTCACTAACCCTGTATGTGCTCTCACCTTAATAGTGAATGACTAATCTATGGAGAACTTCTGTTTCACACAAGACTGTTTTTGCCTTTTTCTATATCGTGAACTCACTCAATCCAAGTACTGTCAGACGAACGATGAATTTGTCTTAATGAAACATTGACTGATGCAGGCATTGTACAGGCAGCGAAGTAATGTCAAAGCACTTGGCTGGCTCCACAGTTTCCGTGTGCACGAAAGAGAGAGAGTGTGTGTGTGAATGTGTGTGAGAGTGTGCTGAGATTTACTGTAAAGTCAGTGAGGAGGTGTGTGCAAGTTGTAAGCACTTAATCGGATTGATTGGCCAATTTACAACGTAAAAACCAGTCTTGGTTAACATAGCAATAGGAGCACCAACAAGGGGCCTCCCAGCTCATGTGCACACACACAGTTGTTTACAGCATTGTCATTTATATAACATATATCTGACTGTCTTCTATAATATTACACTGTTATGTCTTGGTTATGAGATTGTACATGACTGTGTTTAGATAAACTGAAGCCATAGGTTGTCATTATTGAGACAAATATCCTCTGTGTGTGCATCCCCCCCCCCTGTTGTAGTGTCCTGACTGATTAGAGACCAACTCAGAGACTATTTTTGATACCAAGTGTTTGGTACCACTGTCTTCTTCTTTTTTATTTTTTTTTGTTTTCTTTCCGTGTTTTGGTTGAAGCACCTTGAAGCCCTGCTATATCCCCGAGAGGGTTTGTGTTGTCGTCCGTGATTTGTGTTTACCGTCTCAGCTGTAACTTCGACACGTTTGTCAGTCCAGTCATTGTGACCAAAAAGAGACTGAAGCAGAGAAAAAGAAAGAGAGAGAGAGAGAGAGGACTCAGGCAGACCAAACAGACACCGTGGTTTCCCGCTCATTGACCAGACAAGATCAGCAGATGTGATCGATCTTCCTGCTCATTTCTGTGTTTTTTCGTATGTTTGTTTCAAATTGTATTTCTTTTGGGCATTACTTGAACCCTGATTAGTTTTTGGTATTGTTTTTTTTTTAATGTAAAAACTCTTGTTTGAGGAGTGACTCTTATTATTGCTGAAACATTCACTGCCATAATATGGAAACATGTAATACAACATGAATTAAATGATAGTTTTTTACTTTTTCAGTGCCGTGCTTTTCTGTCTAGAATCGACTCCACTTTACAACTTGGTCACAAAGTTTCTCAAATACCCTTTTCTTAAAATCTTAAAACCTGGATTTCTCCTTCTCAATTTTTTTTTCACATAAGGGGTAAAAAAAAAATGAGCTGTAAGATTTTTCAACTTCCGCCCCCATAATTTCATTTATGTATTTCAAAATTTTGACTTTTTATCTCAGAATTTTGTCTTAGATATCTCAAATTGTTAACTTTTATCACAAAATTTTGATTTTTTTTAGCTCAAAATTTCAACTTTTACTCCTTGATCTTGACAATTTATCTCAATTTTTTTACTTTTACCCTCATAATTTCAACTTATCTCATAATCAGTCACTGAATTCATCTTTTTTTGACATAAAATGTCCAAAAAAAAAATTAGATATGAAAGTTTTCAACTTTTGCCCCATGATTTTATTAATGCATGTTAAGATTTTGTCTTTTATCTCAAATTATTGACTTTTCAACTCACAATTTTATTTTTCTGGCTCAAAATTTCAACTTTAACCCCATAATCTTGACAATGTATCTCAACATTTTAATGTATTACCACATAATTTCTAGATATGGCAATTTTCAACTTTTTCCCCATTATTTTATTGATTTTTTTCAACATTTTGACTTTTTATCTAAGAATTTTGACTTCGATATCTCAAATTGTTGACTTTTATCTCAAAACTATGACTTTTCACCGCACAATTATTATTTTTTTGGCTAAAAATTTAAAACTTTAGACCCATAATTTTGATTTTCATCATCTTAAGCCAAAACTTGGGTGGCAATGCTTTGTTTTAAGGGGGCAGCAGCCACCCTATGCCCCCCAAGTAGATCCACCCCTGGCTGTAGTATATTTGTTTCACATTCAATCAGGAAAAGACGCACAGAGACATTTCAGAAGTAGTGTACTCAAAAAAAGCTTCATTCTTCACTTGAAGATCTACAATCTTTGGCACACTTTATATGAATCCGTCAGCGCCGACACTTCACTGACCAGCAGCTGTCTGAGCACCTCTGCATCCATCTTACAGTTCTAAACTCCCTGTACCCTGAACGCATCATGAAGTCCATGTTTGCGCTCAGCCCGCTGTGTTAAACCATCTCAAAGTGAAGTTTATCACCTGCATGAGTTTAATCACAATCTTCACTGGCTCCTCATCGACTCTCAGTCCTTGAGTCCGAACCTTCGGCTCCGTGGTCCAGGAACAGTTCCTCGCCACGGTTGATTCTTCTCCAACAGCTGCTCAGATTATCGAGCTAACCCTGAATCTGGGGTTATTTCCGCTGATGTTTGTATCAAGTATTTCCAGTCAGACGCCTCTGTCTCAGTCTTTCTTCTCTTTAGCCAACGAGAAAGGCTCCGAAGTAGCTCGCCCTCCCGTCCATCTCCATGGTGCTGGCGTTGCTCACGCTGATGAAGAGGCGGTCGGCGGGCTGGAGGAAGGCGGTTCCAGCCTGATGCAGGGAGAAGAGGCCAGGCTCTGGACCTCGAGGCCAACAGGCGCTCCGGGACGACTTCATCAGTAAGATGGGCACCGAGTAGGAACTCATCTGAAGCAAACACAAAAAACAGATGTATATATTTTTCATCTCATACTAAATGTTGAGCTGAATCTGTTACTCTTTGTGCAAAAAGATAATCATCCATGATTAAAAGTGACGAGTAAAATGCAATTACTTTTGTGATATATGATATGAAAGACATTACATAAAAGTACACTTCTTCTTAGAGTAGAAAAAAGCAGAAATTCTGTTTTTTTTTTACTGCAAATGCTAAAATCTGGGCAGGTCATTATGTCTCATTTGTGCCACATTCACCAGACCAGTTCATAGAAATGTCTGATTTCAAGTTTTTTAAGACAAAAATGAGATCTGAATTGCTTGTAACAAGTCAAAAAAATCTGCCAATGGGATAAGAAACATTCACGCACAAAGTTTCTTGAAATTAAAAAGACGTCTAAATACAAGAAACTTTTTTTTACCCCATTGGAAGTTTTTTTTTTTTACTTGATACAAGCAATTCAGACCTCATTTTTGTCTTTTAAATACTAGAAATAAGACATTTTCCTGGACTTATCAGTTGAATGTAGTTCATATCAAGAATAATAAGACAAGTTTTACTAAAAATAAGACATAATGACTTGCTTTGATTTCAGTTTTTGCAGTGTTTGCATTAAGGTTGTTATCAGAGGTGCATAAATTGATGTATTTGTCCAAGTGAAGGCAGAATATTGTTTTAAAAATGCTAAAAATTGATATGAAACACACATAATTTCACAATATTAGTCATAACTTATTTTTCATGTCAGTAGTATTGCATGAAACCATCCATGTAACTTTCAATCAATTCTATGAAAGAAAAACTAAGTTTTAGCAAAATAACTTTTGACATCGGGTCGAACTGCTCTTTAATCCTGTAAAGCCCGACCTATCAAAAAATAGTTAGAAAATTCCATTTTTTTGGAACTGAGATGTGTATGAACCCTTTTAACAAAATCTACAAAAAAATATTGCTTTATCATTTCATTCACAATATTTCTTGGATCACATTTGTCACAATGGGCAGTTTTGCGAACAATTTTATTAAAGTTTTTGACTAAATATGCATTTTTTTTCATGCAGAAAACATTTATTTTAAAAAAAGTAACTATTTTGATGTTACTCTTGCTGCAACTTCTTGAAAATCAAGCATGGATTTTTTGGATGGTTTCATAAGTGCAGACATTTGTATTTGAAAATACAACTTCAGCTGACTGTAGTGATATGATAATCCTCAAGGTGGTAGAATATGTTTTTTTTACAAATATTTTTGACAGGTTTTTAAAGAAACTATTTGTTATTTTGATGAGATAGAGGTCTTTGAACTCATGTATCAAATATGACACATTTGGCTTTATAGGCTTAAAATAATGCCTTTCAAAATAAAAGCATGTTCATCTTTTCATTAGAAAGGGTTAATGTTAACCAGTTCAGGAACACTATTTTTGGGTGTAACTGTAGTGATATAACAATCCTCAAGGTGGTAGAATATGTTTTTAAAACTTTTTTTGGGGGGGGCTTTTCTGCCTTTAATTGGATAGAGAAGGACAGTGGATAGAGTAGGAATAGGGGAGAGGGTGGGGAATGACACGCGGGAAACAGGCCACAGGTGGGAATCGAACCCGTGCCACCCGCTCGAGGGCAAACCTCATGGTGCGTGGCCATATCCACTAGGCCATCTGCGCCCCTTTAAAACTATTTTTAACAGGTTTTTAAAGTAACTATTTATAATTTTAAGGAGATAGAGGTCTTTGAACTCATGTATCAAATATGATATGTTTGGCTTCATAGGGTTAAAATAATGCCTTTCAAAATAAAAGCATGTTCATCTTTTCATTAGAAAGGGTTAATGTTAACCAGTTCAGGAACACTATTTTTGGGTGTAACTGTAGTGATATAACAATCCTCAACGGGGTAGAATATGTTTTTAGAAATATTTGTAACAGGTTTTTAAAGAAACTATTTATAATTTTAATGAGATAGAGGTCTTTAAACTCATGTATCAGATATGATACGTTTTGCTTTATAGAGTTAATTAACTCCGTATTTCGGTGACTGAAGCAGAAAAAAATCCTGAGCAGCTCATAAAAGATTTTCTGTTGACGAGGCCTGATTAAACCTTGATGCGCCCCTTCCTGCTGTTTTCTGACCTTTTTGTAAATGTACTGGACGAGCTGCGCCCCCTCTTCCTCCCCCGTGTCGCCCTTTGCCTCCCCGTCGTTGGTGTCCCCCGTGGAGGGGAGTCTGAAGTAGGTCTGAGCGTAGATGTAGTAGAGACCAGCCCGAGGCACCAGCAGCTCCCCTTCTCTCAGCTCCATGTTCTGCAGGAAGGACAAACCTCTCTGGCCCTCCCACGCTCTGATCCGCTCCCCCAAGTATCCTTTACCGCTCCGAGAGCCTGCAGCAGAACACAAGTAAACAAGCGGGGTAAAAACACACACACACACACACACACAAACAGGGCAATTACACCCAATCATGATGATGCAGGGTCATTTGAGATTACAGGGTGGTGTAGTGACAGAATTAACGGCTACGTCATTCAAATAAGAAACAACTGTTGAAGAAAGTGAGACGAGCAGATGTGAGCGAAAAGGTTCCTCAGATATAAGGATCCAGGAAATATCTTTTATCTGAAATGTTTTATAACTTAATTAACAACAGACAGATGTTCCAAGAGAACAAAAAGAAAACAGGGACAAACTGAGAGAAGTGAATGAAGGAGACGATGTCTAACTGACTCGCATTGTTAAATTTTTGGGCGAAATATCACAGTAAATTACAGGCTAAATTTTGCATGACTTTCACAGTAACTTCTTGTGATTTCACAGCCATAATGTTACAGTAATTCTTCATGAAAAAACAGTGATATTGCAGTAATTTCTTGTTCGCTTCTATACTGTAGTTTTACAGCTGCCGTGTTGCCATAATGTGTGTGAGGCGGGCACACAGTGGACATGAGAGCCTGTACATTGGTCTATCACACAGGTGACAGAGGCTTTGCCCAGGCTGTTTATTCTTCATTGAGGAGCAGATTGACACCATGTGGCATAAACAGCTGGTCAATAGCTTGTGTCTCCAGTGTGTTTTAATCATAAACAACATGATCTCATGTCCACTGTGTGCCCTCCTCACACATGGTTACAAGGTATATCAGTATTTTCCTCTAGTCCACTCCATGGCACAGACTGCCAGTCAGATTTCAAACAGTAATGGCAGGTCTTCGGGTGTGTTTTACCCATAAACAACAGGCGCTCATGTCCACTGTGTGCCCTCCTTATTAATCGTTACAAGGTATATAAGTATTTTTCTCTAGTCCACTCCATGGCACAGACTGGCGTTTAGAATCCAAACAGAAATGGCACATTTTTGGGTGTGTTTTACCCATATACAACCTCCTCACACACAATTACAAGGCATATCGGTATTTTCCTCTAGTCCACTCCATGGAACATAGACAGCTAGTCAATGCTTGTGTCTCCAGTGTGTTTTACCCATATACAACAGGCTATCATGTCCACTGTGTGCCCTCCTCGCAAATGGTTACAAGCTTTATCAGTATTTTCCTCTAAAATGTATGTCCATTTATTTCTTTTCAGGGTAGATTGTTATCATTGTATCAATTTTTTTTACAGTTAAGGTCAAAAGAGCTTCCACTTTCACAGGTTTTGAGGCACTTTCAGTTAATAAAGTTCCCAGAAGTCCATTCAACAGATTCAAAATTTACATTCACACACTGAGTTATTTTTAGTAGATTTTGTTTTCAGTACAGATATTATTTTTGTTATCATAGGGTCTTTTGATTATGACATTTAGCTGTAAAATAATACTGTTAAAAACTGTGAAATCCTGGTAATTTTATACTTTCAAAGCAATACACTAAAAATAAACTAAAAACATTGGTGTTGTTGTTGTTTTTTAGTTTTTGTTTAAAAGCAAGTCTGTTGTGTTTTAGCCAATTGTGCTAAAAGGGAAATTAATTTTTTGTTTTTTGGGAGTGTTTTTTTTTGTTTTTTGGCTGATTGATACCCATTTATTGCTCGATTGGTCATACTGAGTAGAAATGAGAGGATATAAATCTGATAAAAACGCTCTGTTGATATTTTTGTGTAGTAAAAAAAACCCTGAAGGCCTTGCACCATCCAAAAACACGTCAATAATCGAACATGCTTTGAATTTAAATCTACTGAGACAGTTGCGAATCACTTATGACGAATGAAAGTCACAACAGATTTATTCCAGGAGTTTTTCGAATGGTAGAACAAACATCATGAAAGTAAACAGATGAAGCCAAGAGGCTGTTTTATTTGTTTATCTGAGACTATTTTGGTACACTGTGTTTCATTGTTATGCTTTCGAGTTGTTGCACTCTACAACTGTGACTCTTAGAAATTTTGTCTCCAGCTTTATTTGGAGAAAGAGTAATTAAGACACTGCAGTGATAAGACGCCGACAGCACTTTGTGGTGGAGCAGCTGCACATGTGCAGGTCCTGACAAACACGTCGGTATGAAGACGTTTCTCAGAGCAGCCTGGGAAGCCTCAAAGCACATTCCTCACCTTTGACCCCTGGCTGAAGCAAGACAGCACTCGCAGGTGTGTGAGAATTGCGAATATGTCACTTTGTAGTGTTGGAAATGTCAATCAGGCTTCCAAAAAGGGTTGGATGGATACTTTTCTACTGCATTTCTCACCATTTGCTTTTGTTGCCTCTGTGGATGAGCTCACACCGGTGACATGAGCAGCGACTTTAGGAAGTGGGACGTTAGGACTCAGGATAGGAATCACCCCCGTCAGCTTATCTGTGAAAGCACAAGCAGATAAGAAACACACTCAGCAGACATTTTTCAACTGGAGCAATAATGTGAACATTTATAGAGTCATTGTTCTAACCTCTCATGGCGGTGGATATCTCGTTCTGGAAACGGTCAGCCATGGTCTGAAAGGAAACACCNTGTCACTTTGTAGTGTTGGAAATGTCAATCAGGCTTCCAAAAAGGGTTGGATGGATACTTTTCTACTGCATTTCTCACCATTTGCTTTTGTTGCCTCTGTGGATGAGCTCACACCGGTGACATGAGCAGCGACTTTAGGAAGTGGGACGTTAGGACTCAGGATAGGAATCACCCCCGTCAGCTTATCTGTGAAAGCACAAGCAGATAAGAAACACACTCAGCAGACATTTTTCAACTGGAGCAATAATGTGAACATTTATAGAGTCATTGTTCTAACCTCTCATGGCGGTGGATATCTCGTTCTGGAAACGGTCAGCCATGGTCTGAAAGGAAACACCCACAGAGACAAAAATAAAACAGACAGGAAAATAAAACGTTTAAGTATCATGTCATCATCAATTAGGCCTTTGAGCTTTTTTGGATCCGTGCTGTTAACATTCAACAAATCACCAGAGACCTCATCACCCCCTGAGTCATACTGTCCCTCCTCCTGCTAAACAAATATCTCATCCTTGACCTAAAATCGCTGAATTCCCCTTTGGGTGAGTCGAATACGGAGCTGCTTGACAGTCGGGGGATCTTTTGTAAACAAAGATGTATCTGCTGCTGGAGTGGAAAGTTCTGTACATGGGATCACTGGACGCTAATTTGTTTCAGGTCATATATGGGGATGAACTGTTCCCAAAAATAATCAAAATGCAATAACTTTTCCCTGTATAGCAATTGGGACTATTTCTAGGTCCCACATCCTATGTGTTTTTTAAACAAACATGTTGTAGGAAATAAACATTGACATTAATTATGGCTCGACCAAAAAGCCATGACATGTCTTTTTGCTCCTCTTGATTGATTAAAGTCATTTTTCACTTTTTGTTCCCACCACCTTTAGTCCAATTTTTGCGAACTTCTGACAATGTTTTCAGACTTTATCCCGATTTTCTTGCCATTTTTTGGTTGCTCTTTGACCCTTTTCACCACTTTGGGACCATTTTTTTGCTAAATTCTGAGTATTTTTAAAGTTTTATCCCAATTTTCTTGCCATTTTTTGTTGCCCAAGGCTATTTTTGTGCACTTATCACCTTCTTAAGTCCTTTCACACTTTTTGTTCCCACCACCTTAAGACCAAATTTTCTAACTTCTGACCATTTTTTCAGGTTTCATCCAAATTTTCTTGCCATTTTTGTTGCTATTTGGCCATTTTAGACTCTTTTCACCACTTTGGGACCATTTTTGCTACCTTCTGACTGTTTTCAAAGTTTAATCCCAACTTTTTTTGACATTTTTTGTTGCTCACAGCAATTTTTTTATGCACTTATCACCTTCTTTATACATTTTCCTCTTTTTGTTCCCACAACCTTTGGACCATTTTGCTAACTTCTGACTATTTTTTAAGTTTTATCCCAATTTTCTTACCATTTTTGTTGCCTCTGGCTATTTTTTAGGCATTTTTCACTGTTCGCCAATTTCCCCCCATTGTTGCTGCCTTCTGACCATTTTCAAAGCTTTCTTAGAATTTTCTTGCAAATTTGTGTTACTTTTTGGCCAATTTAGGCTCTTTTCACCACTTCTGGGCCATTTTTTCTGCTTTTATCCCAATTTTCTTGCCATTTTTTGTTGCCCCTGGCTATTTTTACCACTTTTCACTGTTTTTGCCATTTTACCCCATTGTTGCTGCCTTTTGACCATTTACAAAGCTTTCTCAGAATTTTCTTGTGAATTTTTGTTGCTTTTTGGCCATTTCAGACTCTTTTCACCACTTTTGGACCATTTTTTGCTGCCTTCTAAGTATTTTTAAAGTTTAATCCCAATTTTCTTGCCATTTTTTGTTGCCCAAGGCTATTTTTTATGCACTTATCACCTTCTTAAGTCATTTTTCACTATTTGTTCCAACCACTTTTGGACCAATTTTTGCCAAATTCTGACATTATTTCAGGTTTTATCCTTATTTCCTTGCCACTTTTTGTTGCTATTTGGCCATTTTAGGCTCTTTACCACTTTTGGACAATTTTTTTTTGCTGACTTCTGGATACTTTAAAGTTTTATCCCAACTTTATTGCCATTTTTTGTTGCCTATGGCTTTTTTTTCATGCACTTATCACCTTCTTTAGTCATTTTTCACTTTTTGTTCCCACAACCTTTGGACCATTTTGCTAACTTCTGACAATTTTTTTCAGGTTTTCTCCCAATTTTCTTGCCATTTTTGTTGCCTATTGCTATTTTTTTTAATCACTTTTCACTGTTTTTTCCCACTCCCCCCCACTGTTGCTGCCTTCTGACCTTTTTCCAAGCCTTCTCAGGATTTTCTTGCTTATTTCTGTTGCTTTTTTTTGACATTATAGACCCTTTTCACCACTTTTGGACCAATTTTTGCTGGTTTTATCCCAACTTTCATGCCATTTTTTGTTGCCTATGGCTTTTTTTTAATCACTTTTCTGTGTTTTTTTTGCCACTTTTTGCCACCTTTTCCCAATTGTTGCTACCTTCTGACCAGTTTCAAAGCTTTCTTAGAATTTTCTTGCTAATTTTTGTTACTTTTTGGCCCTTTCCACCACTTTGGGACCATTTTTTGCAAGCTTTTGACCAATTTTTCAGGTTTTATTCCAATTCCCTTGCCATTTTTGGTTGCCCCTGGCTATTTGTACCACTTTTCACTATTTTTTGCCACTTTTTCTCCATTGTTGCTGCCTTTTGACCATTTTCCAAGCTTTCTCAGAATTTTCTCATGAATTTTAGTTGCTTTATGGCCATTTAAGGCTCTTTTCACCAATTTTGGGCCATTTTTTGCTACCTTCTGAGTATTTTTAAAGTTTAATCCCAATTTTCTTGCCATTTTTGGTTGNTTACTTTATAGTCATGGTATGATCACATTTACTAAACCAGTCCAGAAAAATGACTTGTTTTAAGGTATTTTAAGACAAAAATTAGTGCTTTCTAGGAGTTAAAAAAATGCAAGTTGGGTAAAATAAAGTTTTTTTTGTCTCAATTTCAAATTTACAAAGAATTGAGACATCATTTATGTCTTTAAATAGCTTTAAAAAAACATGTTTCTGGACTTGTCAGCTGATCAACACTAAAAAGACAAATTTTGACAAAAAGTAAGACAAATAAATTGGATATGAAACATCATTTTGAATTATATTTAATTGGCTTATTCCTAAACATGGTAAACAGGTTTCGTTTTACTGCATTGTCAATGTGCTTTAGTCATCAATTTTTTCTCTCTATGTTGTAGTCAGCTGGTTTGAACTCATTTTAAATTTAACTTTTACAATATAGTAAACAACTGAAATCATATTTAGGGTAACTTTTTTGCACAATAACAGATTCATTTTGTCAGAAACACTTGACATTTGGTTCAATGACGTGACGTCCCTTTTTTTGTGTCCCAGTGTAATATTTCCTTACATCACGAATTGAGTATTTCATCACATTTATTTCTTTATTCTATGAAACCTGTGTTATTTTAACACATCTTTGAACTATTAAAATATAACATGTTTTTCTGTGTTTTGGTTCCTCAAACCCCCAAAATGTCAGGTGGTGTAACTGTCCTGACAAGTATCCACAGTAATTAAACTCTAAAAATTGACTGTCAGTTATTGTAAATGGAAATTAAAAATACAGTGGCATTATTTAATGCTTGAACCTTTTTAAATGAAACATTCTTTGCAAATAAAAAGAATTTTAAAGCTGTTGAGAAATTTAAAAAACTTTTGTCCCGTAATTTTCACCTTGTCAAATGTCAGGGTGGTGCAACCGTAACATTAGACTTTTATTTTAAAGTGAAGAGAATAAAACAGGAAACAGGAAACTGCATCAGCCAGAGGAGCCCAAATGACATTTGTGACCAAGTGGAAAAGTTTGTAGATTTCTCTGAAAAACTGATAAAAAAGGTTTTTTCACTTCATTGGTGACTGGAACAATTTCCATGTCAGGTGGTACAACCAATGTAATAATGTGAAATGTTATTTTAACATCAAATTATTTATGTTATTCACAAATAAAAGAAATGAAACACACAAAATGAAAATGTTTGAGTCACTACAGACACTTGAGAGATACTTGCCAATAATTTCACACAGAAAAAATAACAGGAACATGTAAATATATTTTCATATATTTGGTTGCGCCACCTGACATTTTTGGGTGCTCAAATTAAAAATAATAAAAAATAATGAACCTAAAAACTTTGAAATGTTGATCAACTACTGAAATCTGTTAGAAAACTTAATTCTTCTCTCAGAAATATGTTTTTTATCCATTTTCTAAGAACTTTTTAAAAATAAGTTTTTAGACCTTCTTTTTGTCATTGACCCATTTACCACTTTCACCAACTGACCACAGGTGTGTCTCTGTAACTCAGCCAGTGACAGCTCAGCAGAAACTATCAGTGGAATATAATCTCAAATATTGTCCACATTATGTTGCTTTTAGGGTGTCACAGCCCCCGAGTCTCTAACAAGCCTCATTTCCTGCAATTGTTTTCTGTTATCTGCTCTGCCAACTTTCTTCTTTCTCATTGTCCAGTATAAGAATGGCAGAGATTCCTGTATAAGTGGAATATTTACCTCATATACACTTGTTTTTTACAGTTTTAATTCAGACATAACAAAAAGAAACCATAACCTAACTCCTGCAGAAGCTACTTTAAGGTGTTGATACTTAACTTTTTCTTCATTTAAGATAAACTTGGTTGATTTCCTGGTGTGGTATTCATGTAAAATAAATGGTAGATAACTGCAACACTCATTGCTGGGAGTATTCGTCCATATTAAAGTGTGTCAGCTCTCTTTTTTTACGGTTCTGTTGCAGTCAGTGTCATGTCTCTCATGTCTGTGTTACATTCAGAGGAAAACAAACGAATTTCTTACCGAGCTCAGGACTTTGTTGAAGTACATAAAACTGACGGCGACAGCAATTGTCTGGAGCAGAAGAGCAGCGAGAATAATCAGCCCCAAACACTGAAGAGAGACAGAAACAGCCATGACCCAGCGTGAGTTAGTCAGAGACAGATATCCAACAAGTCCGGAGGAAAAAAGACTTTAAACCAGAGAGAGAGAGAGAGAGAGAGAGAGAGGACAAGTCAAATCAAGCTCTGCTGCATTTCTGCCCTAGAAAGAGGGAGAGAGAGAGGGAGAGGGAGAGAGAGGGAGAGGGAGAGGCAGTTTGTATGGAGGTGGAGCAGAAACATAGACAGAAAAAGAAAGGAGGCAGTTTCACAGCTAAGACTCTGTGTCATTTATTAGACACAAAAGTTGGACTTTAAACCACACATGACGCGTTTAAGTGCTGTCGGAAATGTGACAGCTTTGATTTGAAGCACATGTTCACTCAGTAACTCTGTGGGGGGTGGACATCGACCCGAAGTTTCAGACAGCAACCAATCATCTTTGTTCATTAAAGGCGGGAAAACTAATATCTGCGACTTTTACGCGCCACTTTTATTTAATTTACCTGAAAGATTTCAATCGAACGACGGTGGATGGTAAGACTGAGTATTAGGGCCACATTGAGAAAAGTAAATCTCTCCCTCACCCAGTCGGTAAAGTCGAAATGTCGAGAATAAAGTTGAAAAATAATGTCGAGAATAAAGTCGAAATGTCGAGAATAAAGTTGAAATATAATGTCAAGAATAAAGTTGAAATGTCGAGAATAAAGTTGAAAGATAATGTCGAGAATAAAGTCGAAATGTCGAGAATAAAGTTGAAATATAATGTCAAGAATAAAGTTGAAATGTCGAGAATAAAGTTGAAAGATAATGTCGAGAATAAAGTCGAAATGTTGAGAATAAAGTTGAAATATAATGTCGAGAATAAAGTTGAAATGTCGAGAATAAAGTTGAAAGATAATGTCGAGAATAAAGTCGAAATGTCGAGAATAAAGTTGAAAGATAATGTCGAGAATAAAGTCGAAATGTCGAGAATAAAGTCGAAATGTCGAGAATAAAGTTGAAATATAATGTCGAGAATAAAGTCAAAATGTCGAGAATAAAGTTGAAATATAATGTCGACATTTCAACTTTATTCTCAACACTATATTTCGACTTTATTCTCGACATTTCGACTTTACTGACTTGATGAGGAGGAGGGGGAAAAAAAATGAGGGGAGGAATTTTTTCACTGTGGCCGCAATACTCCGTCGTAGGATGGGGCCACCCTAAAAGGAAATTGAAAAAAAAGGAAACTTACAAGATTTATCTCATAAATTTACAAGAATAAAGTCGTAAACTTATGAAAATAAGGTCTCCAACTTTCGAGAATAAAGTCGTAAATTTACAAGAATGAAGTCGTAAACTTACGAGAATAAAGTCGTAACTAACTAACATAAAGTCGAAAAACTTACAAAATAAAGTCATAGACTTACAAGACCAAAGTTGTAAACCTACGAGACTAAAGTCGTAAACTTACAAAAATAAAGTCTTTAATGTACTAGAATTAAGTCACAGACTAATGTGAAAATAGACGTTAACTTATGTGAAACATTTCATTGACTTACGAGAATAAAATCGTAACTAACAAAAATAAAGTCAAAAACTTTCAAAATTAAAATCATAGACTTACTAGACTAAAGTCGTAAACTTACTTGATGGGTCGTAAACTTACAAAAATAAAGAAGTAAATGTACTAGTATTTAGTCATAGACTGATGTGAAAATAGTCGTAAACTTACGTGAAACATTTCATAGACTCACGAGAATTAAGTTGTAAACAACTAGAATAAAGTTGAAAAACTAACAAAAAAAGTTGTAAACTTATGAGAAAAGTAAAGTTGTTAACTTACTAGAAGAAAGTCGTAGACTAATGTGAAAATAGTCGTAAACTTATGAGAAAAAAATTCACAATCAAGAAAAAAATTCAAAATAAAGTCGTAAACAATGAGAATAAGGTCATAAATTTACAAGAATTAAGTCATAGACATGAGAATTAAGTTTTCATAGACTTATGAGAGTAAAGTCCTAAACTGAAAAGAAAATACTGATGAAGTCATAAACTAATGAGAATGAAGTTGTAACTTGCCTGTTGTACAACCAGCCTGAAACTCATCACTGAAGCTTTGATATGACATGTTGTTTAAATAAACTTCCACAAGGAGTAAAGTTGATATGAAATCATTGTTTAGCTTCAACAAGATGTAAAGATGACTTTCTAATTGAGTAATGTCACCCTGCAGTGTTTTAATGTGTTAATTCCTGAAGCAGATGCTAGAAAAACCAGCTCTTTGATATTTCACAATGTTTAATTCCTCCTTTTTTAAAGTTCAAAGTAAATATGTTCCTCTTAAATCCCTGTGACTCCAAACAGTCATATTTCATAACTGGGCTCAGTTCTACTGTGTGTCAAGAGCATTTCAGTTCACTGCAAATCCTTTCAACAGCGTCAGTCTTCATGTGTTTGGCAGCTTTGGGCAGATTTCCATGGTTGTTGAAAGATATTTAGGAAAGAGTAAAGAAGTCCTGGAAACAATCTGTGGTGAGAAGTTGTGTAATCTATTAAGATGTTTTGGCCTCAGTCCCACTTTTCATTTTGTCTGTTTGAAACTCACAAGCTCTCTTTCTGTTACACATTTAAACAGCAGCAGATAGTTAATTGATTAAATTCACAGTAATAAGTTGATGTCACTGCTCCCTTGTGTCTCTTTATTTGCATGTTTGCTCTTTCTATGAAGGCTAAAGCTATAAATCCCATCTTTGAGAGGCGTTCATGAAGGCAGCGTCACTGCGGACAGTAATAAATATCTTAGAGCAGTGGTTCCTAACCTCTTCTAACTCAGGACCCACTTTTAAGTCTCAAAAATTTTCCGAACTCCAATCCCAAAGATATGGAGGCCAGATGATGCCTTTTCGGGGCACTTTTTTTTCTATATGCATGAATGTTTCAACATGTTTAACCCTCAGGATACCAAACCTGCTGGGGTGAAAAAGAAAAATAACACTAATTTGTAAATGACTGGCATTTACAAACCATTTATCCAATCTAAAACCTAAAAGAAATTGGCAAAATTGTCAGATTTTCGAGTTTTCCAGAGTACCTGAATGTATCACAAGCGACACCAAAAACATGCATCAACAGAGCAGATAAAAAGAGTGGAGTTTATCTTCTTTGAGAATGTACAGAAAATCAATCGTTTGTTCGAGCACAATTTGGTTTTAAAAAAAACTTCAGTATTCCTTCTTTTCTGCTTTGTCCCGGACGAGCCCCCATCCCCTACATTTGCAACACTTACTAGTAGCCTCTGTTATGGCGCTTTTCCACTATACAACTCCAGCCCTACTCGACTCGACTCGGTTTGGTTACCTTTTCCTCTAGCCCGACTACAGACTCACGGTGGGCGTGGATCTTATAACACAGCTGCGCTAAAGTGCTGCGCAGATGTGCGTGCATGTTCATCTATAACGAGACACAAACATCATTTTGTACTAACATATGTGCCGACGTGGTCTTTAAAGGAAAAAACAAAGCGTTCAAAAGATTTCATTAAAGTAATCCAGCGGCTCAATGTTGGTCGTGATGACAACGGAGGTAAACAACAGCCTTGTGCTGCTGCACGCGGAGGAAAACGAAGGAGCTGCTTCCTGACATCAACTCTTCCCTGGATCCAGTGAGATCACTTTGATTTTTGATTTTTGGGCCTGGTATACCAGAGATTTTTTTGTTGATCAATCATTCTTCTTTGAACTGGTTTTCCTTTTTGGTTCCCTGTGGATTAATGGACTGATTGGTGCTTAAAGACTCTCGTGGCAGACAGATCGCTCCTGCGCAGACGAACTTTGATTTAACTGAAAAGACTCTTTGAACCGAACTATCTTTGCTGTTAACTTCTTTTTGGTTTAAAAAGGACTTTTAACTTATTTAGGAATCATGAAGGAGCATTTTAGGGCTGTATTTTGTGTTCATTCAGTCTGGTTCTGTGCCGTCGGGTTAAAATGTCATTAAAAACCCGTCGCTGACTTATTCGTTTGCCTCTTGTAAGTGATTTGTACAGATTCAGAAAGTTAAGTTTCAAAGACGACATTCTCTGACCAATAAGTGACCGGTAGTCCATTGACATCACCTTCCAGCATCGGCTCAGCTCGCTTGGAACCAGGGTAGAGCAGGTACTAAAAACTGGCGTCTGACGCGTAGTATCGCGCCTGTGGAAGCGCAACACAAACCGGGTAGAGTCGGGTAGAGTCGGGCCAAGACGGGTCGGTGGAAAAGGGCCATAAGACTCACTAGGTGAGTGTAGTTGGTGCAACCTTTGTAGTTTTCTCTTGACAGATTTTTAGACAAGACAGTTAGGGTTTGTTTTTTTCTTAAGACAGTTGTTTAGTCAGGGCTGGTTTTGTTTTGTTGAGTTCATTTGTTTGACACCCTACTTCGTCCAATCCTCACCCTCCTCCTGGTTTTGTTTCGTTTACCGCCAAAAATAAAACTTTTTGTGTATTAATTTGATCAACATTTGATTCACTGGTTGTCATTTACACCCTGCCATACTGTGGGATGTAATACTTAACATTGAAAACATTATTATTTGATTTTAATCTTTACGTATTACATCCCCACACACAGATGAACACATAAAAATCATACTTTTTGGAAATGATTTGGCGACTCTTAAAGAATACACATTTTTCATCAGTGCACCATTCATATTCCAGAATAGATTTTTTATCTAGTTAGCAACTTGAGAATGAAGAAGACATTAGAAACTTGCGTCCATCCCATCACCATCAGTGACCACGCACCAATTTCATTCACTCTAACTGATAAGAAAAAACAAATCACCATTGAGAAACTGGAGATTACTTTCTATTTATTACTTCCTAGATCCTAATTTTATCAGTTATTTTGAAAAAGAATTATCTCTGTACTTAAAAAATAATGATCTCAGCTTGTGTTCTTGGGAAGCAGAGAAGGCAGTTATGCAAGTAATAGTTTCATGACCTTGAATTGAATGAAATAATTGACAAGAAAACTCTGTTTATGCTGCAAAGACTACACTTGGAGAACTTTGAACACAGCAACAAATCTGGGAGATTCCTCGCTAATCAATTACTGGAAATTATTTGGCGGCCTACTTGCAACACCTTCGTGTCCCACCAGGGGGCCACGACCCACAGGTTGGGAATCACCGTTTTAGAGTAAGAGAGAGAGAGAGCAGTATTTCTAGCCTCTTTCCTCCCATTGTGAAATGATCTGAGAAAATGTCAGTTGATTATTTCCAAATGACCCGCTATTGTTTGTGCTTCAGCGTAGCCTAAGTGGACTTTGTCACAGGGGAGACATTCAATCTGCAAAACTTAACCTTGAGTAATTCCCAGAGGTTCATGCACTTTCATTTTTTCACCTTTGACCCCTTGCTCCATTGTGAGTGTAAGGAAATGAGATCAGAGCTTGCATATGCACAACCCTCCCAACTATTCAGTCCTGTGAAACAGCAAAAGAAACACACTCACACTAACACACATGCACAAGTAACGATTTCAGGTAGGTGGCATAATTGAATGTAACAGGATCAGGAAGAGAAAAGTACTTAGTTTGTTTCCTTTTTCAGTGATACAATCTTAAAGCAGAGAAGTGGAAGTGATGGGAGATTATTGTTTCCCCTGAAGTGAGTCAATTCCTCAGCGTAGGTGAGTGATATGTGAAGACTGCGTTGCCTCAGGTGAGAAAGATGACACCCTGAGAGACAAAACCGTCTACAGCCACAAAACACAGGAAGAGGAAGGGATGTGCAATTGGAATCATCACAAAAAAACACAATCCAAAAAGTATCAGTGAAATATTATTCGTCATTTCCTTATTGCGGTTTTTGTAACTTTTTTTTTCCCTTACTACTTTTTTTTGTTGGTTTTATTGGTAAAAATACAGTCAGCTCATATCGTAATGCTTCATTAATCCTTCATAGTAATGTACACACTCCATTTTTCCAGTTTTGCAAAAATGTTTCTGTCCTTAGATTTAGTGAAAAAGTCAGTCTTTCTATATTTTCAATTTGAGTCACATCTATCCAGTCAGTCTTTGTTGGAGGATTTGGTTGCAACCATTTTCATGTTATAGCCTTTTTACTAGTTGCTAACCACCAAAAATGTTTTGTAACTTTCCACACATTAATTAAAAACCATGTTTTTACAGGATTCAAGGATTCAAGGAACTTTATCGTCATACCAGCTCACATTTGGTATGAAATTAATACTCAGGTCCCTGTTTTTAAAGCCCAAATAATAAGTACAGCGTAGAGAGTATGGCAAAATTGGTGAAAATATTATGAATATTAAATTTAATATTCACACTCTGATGCATGAATTATGTAAGTCAGTGTCAGGATTTTTCCCTTGAGTGTTTTTGTTTGTTTTATTTTTTTAAATATTTGTAACTGAGCATTCAACATAAAACAGTGTGAACTTAATGTAAATATGACTTTTTTTGTTTGACTTGTTTTCTTTTTTTGGTTATTTCATGAATAATCTTTTTTTTAATGCTTTGCAAAAATATTTAACTCTCTTTCATCCATTTTAACACTGAATAATTTATAGTTCATAAACTTTTCACCCTCAAATGTTTGTCTTTAACTTTTTCAATAATATATATATATGTTTGGAAAAAGAATTTAAAACATTTTTTCAGGCCCTAAGAAGAATAAAAATATCCTGACACAGGCTAATATGAATTTCCACCACATGAACCATTGAATTTAGGAGTAAATAACGTTTAATAGGTGACCACTGTAGTGACCACTATGTACCACAGGGTTAAGTAAAAGTATCAAGTAGAATCATTGACATCAAATAGAAACAGAGAAAATTAGAAAAGCCATAAATACACAGTAGCTAGGTGTTATCTGTAATTTTAAAAATCTCTTAGCTTTTGTTCTAGTTATGTTTACTTCTTTTTATCTCTTGTTTTTTTCCCACCTTTTGATATAATCTGGGTTTTTTGTTTGTTTTATTCCTGTCCTCCTCACATTTCTCCTTTTCCGTTTTGTAAACCTCTTTATAAACCTGTTTTTTAAGTGCTGTAGATATAGATGATTACGTCCCTTTTTTTGTGTCGGAGTGCAATATTTCCTTCCATCATGAATTGAGTATTTCATCACATGAATTTCTTTATTCTATGAAACCTGTGTTATTAAAACACATCTTTAAACTATCAAAATATAACATGTTTTTTTGTGTTTTGGTTCCTCAAACCCCCAAAATGTCAGGTGGTGCAACCGTCCTGACAAGTATCCACAGTAATTAAACTCTAAAAATTGAATGTCAGTTATTGTAAATTAAAATTAAAAACACAGTGGCATTATTTTATGCTTGAACCTTTTTAAATAAAACATTCTTTGCAAATAAAAAGAATTTTAAAGCTGTTGAGAAATGTAAAAAACTTTTGTCCCGTAATTTTCACCTTGTCAAATGTCAGGGTGGTGCAACCGTAACATTAGACTTTTATTTTAAAGTGAAGAGAATAAAACAGGAAACAGGAAACTGCATCAGCCAGAGGAGCCCAAATGACATTTGTGACCAAGTGGAAAAGTTTGTAGATTTCTCTGAAATACTGATAAAAAAGGTTTTTTCACTTCATTGGTGACTGGAACAATTTCCATGTCAGGTGGTACAACCAATGTAATAATGTGAAATGTTATTTTAACATCAAATTATTTATCTTATTCACAAATAAAAGAAATGAAACACACAAAATGAAAATGTATGAGTCACTACAGACACTTGAGAGATACTTGTCAATAATTTCACACAGAAAAAATAACAGGAACATATAAATATATTTTCATATATTTGGTTGCGCCACCTGACATTTTTGGGTGCTCAAATTAAAAATACTAAAAAATAATGAACCTTAAATCTTTGAAATGTTGGTCAACTACTGAAATCTGTTAGAAAACATAATTCTTCACTCAGAAATATGTTTTTATCCATTTTCAAAGAACTTTTTAAAAATAAGTTTTTAGACCCTCTTTTTGTCATTGACCCAGAGACGTTTAACAACATGTAGTGATGTGAAACAGCAGCTCAACTGCCATCACTATCTTTGCCAACATGATACACATGCGAGTCAAACAAGAAAACATGAATATCTTCAGTATCATCGACTCAAATATATCTCAGATGTTGCCAATGAATATTAAAAGCCTCAAAAAGTAGTAGTCGGACTGGTGCCGATTAGCAAACAGATGCAGATTCATGAGCATATTCCTTAAAACTGGCATGTTTATCGATCGTTTATTTATTTCTATTTGACACATGGGGCAAGTAATGAATGTAATGTCCCTCAACACGAGCGTAAAATACTTTCTCTTCTCTCCATTTCTGTCCAAATTTAAAAGCAGACATGTCAACAACTTATTATTGCTTTCAGTCATTTCCTTATGTATCCAGGCCTGTTAGTCTCATGATTTCAGTTCAGTGTTGAAAATTGTGATACAGATTGCCAGATGCTTTCATTCATAACCCTCGAAAGAACATTTTTAATTACGACACATTTCTCCTATTTTTCTCTCCTTTGCTTTTCTCCATCAGCCTCTATCTGCTGTGAATTCAGTTGAAGGTCAAATTTGACAGCCTCCCCTTTCCTTAACGTTCAACAGCTGCTGGGAGTTTACAAAAGTTTTCACTCAAGAAGCAAAAAAAGAAACAAAGCCACAAGAAAGCAAAATGTAAGACAGTGTAGTTCTGCTGTTAAACAACAACAACAGCGTGTGTGATACTAAGTAAAGCTCACAGATGGGTGAACAGTGAATCTGGATCAAGTTTCTTTTACATTAATGTCTTATACAGTTTGTCTGTGAACAGAGAAACCTGAAAACTTTACGACAGTTCAGTGATTTTCAGTCCACTAATATCGAGTGCTACTCACCTGGTTGCAATTGCGATTCAAATAAGGGCTAAACCATTTGCAAAAATAATACAATTGCAAATATTTTTCCCTGTCCTGCAATTGCAATTAATGTGCGATTACTTCTAGGTTCCCTGTCGTTCAGCAAACACATTTTTGGAAATGAACAGTGACATAAGTTACGACATGACAACAACTCTTAAATATTTTTTTGCAACTCATGATGACCCATTTTAGTCCCTTAAAACTCTTTTTTGCCACTTTTGGACCATTTTTTGCAACTTTCTAATTGTTTCCATGTGTTCTCTTCCCATTTCTTTGTGCTTTTTGACCATTTTTTGCCACCTTAACCGTCTGATACATGAATTATGAAAGTCAGTGTCAGGATTTTTCCTTTGTGTAGTTTTATTTGTATTAAGGCACGAAAAAAAGTTTTCAATTATTTTTTCCAATATTTGTAACTGAGCATTCAACTTAAAATTGTGTGAACTTAATGTAAATATGACTTTTTTTTTTGCTTGACTTCTTTTCTTTTTGTTCTTAATTTCATGAGTAATCTTTTTTTTAATGCTTTACGAAACATTCTAACTCTCTTTCATCCATTTCAACACTGACTAATTTATAGTTTATAATCTTTTTCACCCTAAAATGTTTGTCTATCACTATTTAAGAAATAAATAAATATACATATATATATATATATATATATATATATATATATATATATATATATATATATATATGTGTTTGGAAAAAAAATTGAAAACATTTTTTCAGGCCCTAGGAAGAATAAAAATATCCTGACACAGGCTAATATGAATTTCCACCACATGAACCATTGAATTTAGGAGTAAATAACTTTTAAATAGGTGTCCACAGGGTTAAACTTACCTCTATTGTTTCTTCTTGCTATGCTTAGATAGTTTCTCTTACAAGGGTAGTTTTTAAAACTTTGGCATTTTGGTTGAGTAACACTGGTGTAGAGCATAAAACATCCATTTCAAAAACTTGTATCCGTTATTTTCACACATTTCAGGTATATAGGTAAATACGGGTAAATATTTAATCTAATTCAAAAAGTTTGAAAAACCATGAAAACTGAAATGTTCCAACTTTAAAACTCTGAACTTGTCGTGATACTATGTTTTTTTTTACCATGTGAAGAATACACAGACTTTAGCACTTCGACTATTTTACAATCCCTGAGCCTGAAATCAGTTTCAAAGAACAAATGGAAACAGCTTGAGGACAGATTCTGCTCTGAGACAAAAAAAGAGCAGTTTACTCCTAAAGTGAAGAGTTTAAATCATACCCAGAGGACAAGTAATGCATTTTAAAGACAGATTTAAACCCTTTTCCTCCCTCCTCTGTCTTCCACTCCCCTGTTCCCTCCCTCGAGGCCTCTCCTCCCGACATTCATCTTGTTAAGGTTGTGGAATCTCCCTGAATTCCTTTGTGAGAACTACAGCTGCTCATTGTCTCATTTATAAGACAAAGACGAGCGCAGGAAAAGTGCTGGAGTGGCGAAATGCAGGCGCTCACTTGTCAATGACTAAAAGTTGGAGCGTCTGTGAAAGAGTGTTACTCAGAGGGAAGACGACCATCAGTGAAGGAAGACGTGTAGAAAAAGACCACACAGGACTTTATGTATAAATCACAATTTTCACCAATGATGTAATCTGCCAGACTCTTGAATAAAAATCAGAGAAAACTGTGAATCTATCTTCATATTCTATAACCAGTGAAGGTATTGAATGATGACGTAGTATTGATCAGATCACGTTGTCAAATTTTAATTTCATACACAGTCACTGCTGCTCATTAATGTGGCAATTATTTCTTAGTTTTGAGGGTCATGTCAGCTTTACACCTCTAGAGGGGGCTGTTGCATTGAGTACAACACAAAGTAGCAGCCACTCTCTTGTGGAGTTTCTTTACATCAGTGGTTCCCAACCTTTTTGGGACATTTTGACCCAATTTTGACATCCCAAATTTCCCCAGAGACATTATTTTAACCCTGTGGTGCATAGTGGTCACTACAGTGGACACCTATTTAAAAAGTTATTTACTCCTAAATTCAATGGTTCATGTGGTGGAAATTCATATTAGCCTGTGTCAGGATATTTTATTCTTCTTAGGGCCTGAAAAAATGTTTTAAATTTTTTTTTTCCAAGCATGTATATATATTCAAAAATGTTACAGACAAACATTTGAGGGTGGAAAAGCTTATAAACTATTAATTATTCAGTGTTAAAATGGATGAAAGAGAGTTAAAATGTTGAACTAAGCACTAACAAAAAAATAAATTAATAAAAAAAAAAAAAAGAAGTCATATTTACATTAAGTTCACACTGTTTTATGTTGAACGCTCAGTTACAAATATTTGAAGAAAAAATGGAAACTTTTTTCATGCCTTAAGACAAATTAAAACACTCAAAGGAAAAATCCTGACACTGACTTTCATAATTCATGCATCATAGGGTTGATCTCAAGATTTTTTTGTCCTCTCTTTTTAGACTTTGTTGTACATATAGAGTAGCCAGGATTAGTTCATAGTGACACTTTTATTTTTTCTGATCAGGATATAAACTTTATTCTAAGCGAACTTTCAAATCCAATAAACTTTATTTATCCCAAAGAGACAATAAAAAAGCAAATACAGCAATAAACAATGTAATGAATCTTTATTTACTTCTCCCCAGATTTATTTTCTCGGTGTAAGAGACATGAAATTATTGCTAAAATCATGCAGTTTCATATCCTTCCAGCACCGGTGATGCATTGATAAAATAATTTGTTTGGAGTTGTATCACAAAATCAAATAACTTAGCTATGGTTTGACTCCAGTATATCAAAAATTTACTCTCCTTGCAAATCAAGTTTGTCTGCATCTATTTTGATGCATTTAGTTTGCATATACAGTACAGGCCCAAAGTTTGGACACACTTTCTCATTCAGTTTGTGTTTTCTTTATTTTTATGACTATTTACTGGACTGATTGACCTTAATTTCTTAAAGTAATGATGGCCACTCGTTTTTCTTTAGTTAGCTGATTTGTTCTTGCCATAATATGAATTTTAACAGTTGTCCAATAGGGCTGTTGGCTGTGTATTAACCTGATGGTCCCAACCCCTTTGATAAAGCCAGAAATTCTACTAATTAACCCTGATAAGGCTCAGCTGTGAAGAGAAAACCATTTCAGGTGACGACCTCTTGAAAAATGCTAAAAGTAAACAAAGCAGTAATCAGAGTAAAGGTTGGTTATTTTGAAGAAACTAGAATATAAAACATGTTTTCAGTTATTTCACTTTTTTCTTTAAAGTACATAACTCCACATGTGTTCATTCATAGTTCTGATGCCTTCAGTGAGAATCTACAATGTAAATAGTCATGAAAATAAAGAAAACACATTGAATGAGAAAGTGTGTCCAAACTTTTGGCCTGTACTGTAGCTAAATATACTCACAGTCTTAGCCATGCTAGATTAGACTATATCACCTCCTCAAATTAAACCTTTGGTAATCTTAAAAACAAATTATGTAAACTTTAAAAGCACCAAGCTGGTGTGTGTATCTGAGAGCCCTGAGCGTTGATTTTTTTTGTTTACAAACAGAAAAAGGACGATTCAGTTAATCACAGAGCAAAGAGAAGTGCATTTGGTATCACAGAAGCACACACACGTATGCATATGCACCTAAAAAGATGCCGTCACTCATTCGCTTCTTCTACAAGTTTGTCTTGAGCCAGTCTATTAACCCCCTGACCGCCCTCCTCCCCACATCAAAATCCAGCGGCCACGCGATGAAGTTAAAACACCCGTGGAAGCCGTCCTCGTAGTGTTGGCTGGTAACTGTAACTCCTGCGTCCTGTAGGCGGCGTGCATACATCAACCCATCATCCCTCAGCACGTCGTGTTCGCACGTTAGGACGTACGCTCTGGGACATTTGGCCAAAACCTCTGATCCTGCTAACAGCGGTGACGCTCTCACGTCCAGCAGACCCGGCAGCTCCTTCACCGTTCCTCTGGACCCTTTTCCAACAACCACAGGCTTGTAGTTCTTCTTGTGTTTCGGGGGCAGGAGGACGGTCCAGTCCAGCCGCGCCCTCAGCTCCGGGGTGATGTTGGAGTGTTGTAAGGAGCTGTGGTTGTTGGTCATTAACTCGGGCAGAAGGGAAAGATCAGCGCCAAGGTACTGAAGCCAGAACTGGACCATGACAGTCCGGAAGAGGATGGGTATGTGCTGATTCTGCAGGTAGGAGGGTGTGTTAAAGTCCAGAGCCTGTAGAACTGGATACACCAACGCCTGGACGCTGAACTTCACACTCATGGAGTCGTCTGTGGAAATCTGGGGAAACAGCCCTCAATTAGGCCCAATCCCAATTCTACCACTCAGCCATTGATTTTGCACATTCACGTCCAGTAAAGTGGCGTTAAAATTCTGCGTTTCATCTATACAGAACAAGATACCATTATTTAATGATATCCTACTGGTCTAAACAAGCCATTCTCAACCTTTTTGAGTCGCGACCCCAAATTTCACACGCACTAGTATCTGGGAACCCCAAATACAAAAATTAACACAAACCAATTAAACAGCCCATGGTTAATTTTGAATGTTTATGTTTCCGGACGTGAAAAAGAACAAGTCAATATTTTTGTCTTCCCATTTTACTGTTAGGAGTTTTTTGGAGTCTTTCTACATCATATCAGGCAGAAATGCAGTATATTCAGTTCACAAGTCAAAAAAAATCTGCCAATGGAGTCAGAAAAATTTGCTTGTCAAGCTCCTTCAAATGCAAACAATGTCTCAATACAAGACACTTTTTTTTTTCTTACTCCATTTTTTTAAATTGTTTCAAGCAATTCAGACCTCATTTTTTGTCTCTTAAGAACTTGAAATAAGACATTTTTTCTCTACTGGTCAGTTGAATGTGGCTCATATTAAGAATAAAAAGGCAATTTTTACTAAAAATAGGACATACACTTGCTCAAATTTCAGTTTTTGCAGGGCAAATTCTGAATGAGTTCATGAACAATCGCTCATAGAACTCATTCAGGAAAAAACACTTCAGTTCAGATTAAAGAAACTTAGCTGATACAACAAATTTTGGAAAAATAATGAAGCAGAAAACAACTTTGGGGCACAGATGGCCTAGTGGATATGGCCGCGCACCATGAGGCTTCCCTCGTGCGGGTGGCCCGGGTTTGATTCCCGCCTGTGGCCTGTTTCCTGCATGTCATCCCCACTCTCTACCCTCTTTCCAACTCTATCCACTGTCCTCCTCACCTATCCAATTAAAGGCAGAAAATCCCCCAAAAATATGTTAAAAAAAACGAAACAACTTTAACAGCCCTGCCTGAAATTTTGTAGTTTAATATGAGTCAGAATTTTCCTAAATGACTTGGCGACCCAGCAGAAATCATGTCATGACCCCACATGGGGTCCCGACCCCAAGGTTGAGAAACACTGGTCTAAGCTGTGGCGCGTTGATGGTCAATCTACGTCAGGGTAAAGACAGCCCGTGTGACCTGCGTGACACACTCATGTTCGGCAGGGTCTCATGTTCACTGTGTGCCCTCCTCACAGACCTTTTTCAAGCAAAACAACATTTTGCTGTGACTGAAACGTTGCATTAAATCACTTTGGAAGTTTGGCGTGGAGTGTAGTGTGCGGGGATTCTTCATTTATCAATTTGGTTTTAATTATCCTTTTCTGATGCATATGCCTGGGACGTAGATGTGCAAAGATATTTGCCGTTACTCAATACAGGCAAAAATAATTCCCAACAAAAGCAAGGTTTTCATTTTTTCTTACCTTGGAAAATGAGCTTCCATACTACTGTGCTATAGACCATTCAAAAAAGAAAATTTAGCCACAAATATTTCTGAATCTTAATTATGAACAAAGACTGTATAAAACATGGACGGAGTCTCTGTGACGTCACTGCAGCCCCGTTTTGAAGCAAAACTGCAGCCATATTGGAATTGGGACGAGTGACGAGTGCCCAAACTCACAGCTATTGGGCGTCCGTCACTCACGTGATCTGAGCTGTGGCTCTGATTGGGTAAGCTCTCGATCTTAACATCTTCCAAACGGCCGAGTTAGAAAAAAATTCACCCCCCTCACAGTGTGTGCCGTCAGTGAAAAAATACGCTAATTTCGGCTCTGAAAATGGCTTTTTTTGTCTTCATGTGTACGTGACTTCCGTACTTCCGGAGCCAGACTCAAGCAGTCACTCAAGGACCAGCAGCTTTTTAGCACTTCAGTATTGTTTTATTTTGTTCATACCAGAGGTTTGAACAATTTTTATGCATCAATTTTTGTTGATTCTTCACAATTTCATATCTTTAATTTAGTCTTGTGTGATCTTGTGTTTTTTTTGAAACTCTCAACGTTCATCAAAGCACATTTTCGAGTCATGTGAAGCATTTCTTATTCTTATTTTGTTTTCTATTAACAATACATTTGTGTCAGTGTTTACCTCCTGAGAGACTGCTGCAGCCAAGTTCCCTCCTGCACTATCTCCTGACACAGCCACACGCTCGGGGTCGATGGCGTACCTGGCCAAAACCTCCGTGGACAGGAAGTGCTTTGCAGCAGTGAGACAGTCCAGATAGGGCTCTGGGAAATAAACCTCTGGATACAGACGATACCTACACAGACAAATTAAAATCAGCAAAAGGCTCAGGAAGAGTTTAAGCAAAGTCTGAATTAGCTGTTGGTTTCTGTGGCTTGTAGCGAGAACTATGTTACAGAAGGAAACACACTTACTCAACAGAAACCACGACAGCATTGAGCTCGTCAGACAACATCCTGGTGATTGTATCATATGATCCTTTTTCTGAGGAGGTGTAAAGAAGATGAAGTTTGGAGAAATGAAGTGAACAAACATTAGTTTGTGACTGAATTTTCCACTTCTTTAGATACACTGTAAAATCCAAAAGCTATCTTGACCTACATTCTGAGGTTAACTTTACTAGGTTATCCACAATAAGCACTTGTTACTCACATTTAGGTAGTAGCAGATACTTGTGTGGTGAAAAATGCAAAATACTTCGTGTTTTGAGTAAAGATTACTTAAAATGGAGTTAAGCTCACTTTCGACAATAAGTAGCCAACACAGTCACACCACCACGCCACATTTAAAGAGGAAGAAGAAGGATAAGGGACTTAATTCCTTATAAAACTTGTAATCATGAGTGAGGAGGGCACACAGTGAACATGAGACCCAGCTGTACATGGGTGTCACAAGCTGTCTTCGCTTCATGGCTCAGACTGGCTGCCTCGGCTCGGTGGAGCATGAGTTATAGCTCAATTCAACATTTCGAACATGATGGGCAGGTTAAGTGGGCAAATGAAAAACAGTCACATGAATTTTCATCAAGAGTTCTACAGAAAAAAATACTATTTATTACTACTTGACATCCAGTAAAGTGCCAGTAAGTGCCATAGAAAGCTGGACTAAGCCATGGAGAGTTGACAGCCAGTTCATATCAAGGCAAAGACAGCATGTGTTCCCTATGTAAATATCTATGTAAATATCTATGTACAGCAGGGTCTCATGTCCACTGTGTGCCCTCCTCACCCATAGTCAACCTGAGTAATGATCTTGCATTGACTACATTCATATCTGCTTAAACTCATTCGTAAGTGTAGTCTAGTCAAGAAGCACTATTAACTAAATCTAACTCATCTTAAACTGAGCAGATGTGTCTAAAATAATGTAAAAACTCAGTAATTCTTGGCTCACTTCCACTGCCGAGGGCCCAGCCTCCCCCATGGTAATACATCAGCCCTCTCCTCAGGTGGCCCTCTCCTCCAGCCGGGGGTTCGTAAACCCGGACTGGGACACCGTTGAAGGTGATGTCGCTGACTTTCACTCCAGGAACGACCCCAGCATCTGCCTCAGAACTGCCCATCGTGGCCTCGAAGCCCTCTGTGCTGCGTCTGATTGACCTGATGTAGTGGTCAAAACCCAGCCAATCCATCAACTGCGCCTGGAGAGAGAAGGGAGGAAAAGTGAAAACCAGAAGATCACACAAAAACATTTCTGTCACTCATGGTTAATGATTGGGTGTAGCCATTTACTTCAAAAAAACAAAAAACAAAACCTTTTTCTAAGTCAAAATGACAACAAAAGTGAAGGTTCTGGAGTGGCCATCTCAGTCTCCTGACTTCAATATCACTGAGCCACTCTGGGGAGATCTCAAACCTGCAGTTCATGCAAGACAGACCAAGAATTTACAGGAACTGGAGGCTTTTTGCCAAGAAGAATGGTCAGTTTTACCATCTGAGAAAATAAAGACCCTCATCCACAACGAGCACAAAAGACTTAAAGCTGTCATTGATGTTGAATGGGGAAATACACGCTATTAAGAACTGGAGTGTGTAAACTTTTGATAAGGGTCATTTTTGAAGTTTCTGCTGTCATCATGATTTAAGAAGAGTAAATTACAGCTGTTTGATAATAAATGTCTTCACCCAACCACAATCCATGAGTGACGGAAAGG
Source organism: Thalassoma bifasciatum (assembly GCA_008086565.1). Taxonomy (NCBI): domain Eukaryota; kingdom Metazoa; phylum Chordata; class Actinopteri; order Labriformes; family Labridae; genus Thalassoma; species Thalassoma bifasciatum. The sequence goes on from RPOG01003251.1 coordinate 46,114, forward strand.
TTTTTTATTGTTATAATTCATATTTTTGGAGAAAAGACCAAAAAATCAGAAATTCTGATGGGGGTTCTAACCTTTTGAGCACAACTGTATATAACTTATTAAATAAACAATAATGGGCCTATGTGTTGTTTCTATTTGTTCTTTTTGGTTACCATTTCATAACTTTCACAGTTTATGTTGAGTTTTTGTTACATGCTATTCTTCATTGGTACACTCACCTGTAGTTTGCTTTCAAATATTATTATTGTCAATATTATATTCAGACCAACTGAAGGCAATTTCCGCACTCTATTGACCCACTTGGGGAAATTAAAATTATGCCTTTCAAAATAAAAGCATGTTCGTCTTTTTTATTAGTACGGGTCAGTGTTACCAATTCAAAGAACCATACCTGACATAGAACAATATTAACCAGTTCAGGGACACAATTTTTGGGTTCTAACTGATTTTGAAAATGTACATTTTTGGGTGTTTCTGTTTGGAAAAATATTCTGGTTCAAATCCCTGCGCAAAAGTAAGTGAATAGGTCAATTCTTGTTCCATATTTTATGGTAGAATGTAGTATTTGTGCATCGCTTCAGGAGGATTTAGTGAAACTATGTGCATGCATGGACTTATCAAAATTTGTAAGAGTAGTAAAGATACTTTTTGTGATGATTGTGATGGCATTTACGAAAATAACAGAATTAAAATACTCATAAAAGTAACCTGATAGCATTTATTTAGAGTGTCTTAAATATGAGTTGGAGATCTTATTCAACAAAGTGGGCATTTTGAACAGCTTTAGATAGTGCTTAGACTTATTGTTGTGGTCTGCAGTAGAGCCCACATTTAAAACAAACACTATAAAAAGAGAATTATCATGGGTGACTCTTAAATCTAATGTTCAGCACTTATTTCCTGTGACTACAAATACTGTTATCAGATTTATAACTCAGCCCTTATAATGAAACATGACTGTGCAAACTTCCTCTGCCTGTGCAATTCATTACTCTTCAACCACTGTGTCTATTTCAAAATGTAGAACAAAGGTGAGGAAAGGAAAAAACAACGAACTCTCTGATATCTGTTTTGCAATGGATTAACTCCATGAAGTCAGAGACGAAGTGAAACAGCTCTTTCAATAAGTTTGTACATTTCAAGCTGCTGTTACTAATGAGCTTTTATGGATTCAAGACCCTCTGGTTATGACGCACAATGAGAACCAGTCACAACTTAATCTATTTAAGTTTGTGTTGTTGAGGCATAAGTTTCAAAATAATTCTGATTTTATGGTCCTTCGTGTCATAAGATGTGATTCGCTTTAAACAGATGCTCATTGTAGGATAGAGATTTTTTTCATAAGAATAACTCTGAAAATCATTAAAGGAGGGAATAAGGTGTTAATTTCAGAGCTTGAACTTTATAACACCTGACTGGAGAGAAAAGGTCGAAGTCCTTTACTGCGCATGTCTGTTCTGTTTCCATGACACTTTTAAAAAATGCACTTTCACACTTTAAGGTAAATCATTTAGAGACTTTGATCTAATAAAGTCAGACATAATTTTCAGTCCTTCCACTCCTGCTGCAAACATCCCCCCGAATTCAAGTGTCCGAAAATGACCCCCCCCCCCTTCTTTCTCACCAGGTGCATTATGGTCCGGAATCCAGCATCCAACATCCTCAGCTTCCACGGCTCCTGGATGGCATCAGGTAACGGGATGTAAACATAGTAAGCGAGCAGCAGCGGTAGAGAAACAGTCAAAACCACCTGGAGAAGCTTCATCCTGCGCGTGACAGCTTCACTGTTGAGTGAGCGCGTGCTCAGAGGGTTCTCACTGACTCTGCACGCGGCAGGTTGGACTCTGATTAGTCAGCGCAGATGAGAGGAGGAGGTCCACAGTTAGTACAGGGTTACTACCATAGGTTACTACAGGAGACCACTACACATGGAACCAACCATTTCCGGTGGACTCCTTCAAAATAAAACACCATAAAAATTCAAATACTTTGAAAAAACTTACTGAAGTAGAGACAAAAGTAAAGTGAAAGTAAGAAGGACTTTCGGTAACACTTAATTTCAACTCTCGCTTTTTAGCATTAGTAAAGCATTAATTAACCATTAACTAATACTTACCTCATCATCTGTAAAGCATTGCTCATACTTTAAAATTCATTTGCACATCATGTACAAACAGAGTTATAAATGTTTTATTATTGATGAATATGACCCACTATAATGTGTTAATCAACCCTTTGTTTACACTCTATAAATGAGGAATCCACTAATTACAAATGAGCTTTTACAGTTATTTTTAACCATTTACAGATTATGAGGTCACACTTTAGATTAGGGAACACATATTCATTAATTTGTAGTCAATAAGTAATAATTAGGAGTTAATATATGGAAAAGTCTGAATTCATGGTGCAATAGAGGTAGAATAAGGGGTTAATGTGTGCTTAATAAATACTAATTAGCTACTTATATGCATGTTAATAAGCACCAAGTTAATGGTGAATATGTGTTCCCTAATCTAAAATGTTACCGATCATGATTCTAACATTCATCAAGGGTTAGTGAACACTTAATTACAGAGCAAATTACGATTAATTAAGGTAGTCAGTTGAGCCAGGATCTGTGACATCTGTGTTTCAAGGTGCTGCTGGTCTTAAATATCATTAATAAATGCTTTGTAAAGCATGTAAAGGCCTCACTTTAGATCAGCTCAAAAAAAATATACAAACAGCTTATAAGACCTTTTTTTAAATGGTATAAGAAAAGTGAATCAATGACTAGTGAACTGAATGAATGCTAAGCTTAACCAAACAAAAACTTGTTTATTTTTTTCAAGGTGAAATTTAACCAAGACCAACAGATCAGTGCATTTTTTTATACTATAAAGTGCAGCAGTTTTAGGAATGAAGAATACAGAATAAGTTTCAGAGGTTCAGGAAGACTATAAAGGAGCTCCTGTAAACTCAACACTCTGCCTCTGCGCAGTTTTCTTTAAGGTCTCATAATCAAGACTATTCAAAAGACAAATGGGTGACGGACACTTCTTGCGCTTTTCCCACGAGTTTTGAATGGAGCAAAAATGGCCAAAACTCCCTGAACCAGCTCAAAGCAGCGACTCTGCGCTCAAACGCACTGAAATATGAGAACAGTCCAAGGTGCAAAAATACAAGGGGTGCAATTAATATGCATTGATATTTTAAAGCGATAATATGACTGTAAATAATTAATCCAAATCAACGTGTCACAGTCCTGGCCGTAAAATATTTCACCTCCTCCAATCAAATCTTTGGTTATCTTAAAAAAACAAATTATGTAAACTTTAAAAGCACCAAGCTGGTGTGTGTATCTGAGAGCCCTGAGCGTTGATCTCTTTTTGTTTACAAACAGAAAAAGGTCAATTCAGTTAATCACAGAGCAAAGAGAAGTGCATTTGGTATCACAGAAGCACACACACACATGCATATGCACCTAAAAACCCACTACTACAAGTTTGTCTTGAGCCAGTCTATCAACCCCCTGACCGCCCTCCTCCCCACATCAAAATCCAGCGGCCAGGCGATGAAGTTAAAACACCCGTGGAAGCCGTCCTCGTAGTGTTGGCTGGTAACTGTAACTCCTGCGTCCTGTAGGCGGCGTGCATACATCAACCCGTCATCCCTCAGCACGTCGTGTTCGCACGTTAGGACGTACGCTCTGGGACATTTGGACAAAACCTCTGATCCTGCTAACAGCGGTGACGCTCTCACATCCAGCAGACCCGGCAGCTCCTTCACCGTTCCTCTGGACCCCTTTCCAACAACCACAGGCTTGTAGTTCTTCTTGTGTTTCGGGGGCAGGAGGACGGTCCAGTCCAGCCGCGCCCTCAGCTCCGGGGTGATGTTGGAGTGTTGTAAGGAGCTGTGGTTGTTGGTCATTAACTCGGGCAGAAGGGAAAGATCAGCGCCCAGGTACTGAAGCCAGAATTTAACCGCGAGAGTCCGAAACAGGATGGGTATGTGCTGATTCTGCAGGTAGGAGGGTGTGTTAAAGTCCAGAGCCTGTAGCCCGGGGTACACCAACGCCTGGACGCTGAACTTCACACTCATGGAGTCGTCTGTGGAAATCTGGGAAAACAGCCCTCACTCAGTTTAGCTCTGAATGAATGAAAACATAAATTCATAAATTGGGCTTTCTAGAAAAGCTGTATAGAGCAGTCTGACGTCACTACCATGATTTTGTTTCTTCACATTTTAAAACCCCTTGTTTCTTAAAACAAGATAATACACTGCCTCGCAACAAGAAAACACTTGCTGCAATTCAGATCTGTTTAAAATCACTGATTCGTGTTTTGTTTCGTAGTAACAATACATATTGTGCTAACACTTTACAATGAGGGTCGCTTAATAAACGTAAGTTAATGCAATATTAATTGTGTTTTGTAATGTTTTAATTATTGTTATAATGCATTACTTAACACTAACTAACATATCAGTTAATGCATTAATGAGCAGTTAATTTGTGTTCAATGCTCAGAGTTAGTTATGTTGAAATGCTGAGCATCAGCATTTGCTTCAATGGAGCAATAGAGATGAACTCAAAGACTTGGTCAAGATCATTTCGTAAAGGTTTGTTGTATTTGATTTGAGTACAGGCATCTAATTTCTCGCAGACTTTGTCCTGCTGGACATTACAAGTGAAAAGCTAAAAACCTTTACAAAAGGTTTTGCACCAGGTCACTACGTGGAAATGTGATGCTCAGCATTTCAACATCCTGCATTTGCTGAAAGGAAGTGCAGGGCCCCCTCTAGTTAATACATTGTCAAGCATTAATAAAAGTTACATGTTGTAATCAGTTATCCTTATGGATGCATTACTCTTTAAGCATTTATAATGTGTAAATTAAGGGATACATGTATTACACTTTATAATAAGGGTCCAAAAAGCATTCAGTAATAGTTACCTATGGTTAATTAATGCGAATATAGGACTCCTTTACATTCATTGAGGTGTATGTCAGGTAAATAGCTGCTTGTTAATGTATAAATTAATATGTTAGTAATGTCATATAATGCATTATAAGGATCATTAACACATTAATAAACTATTGCCTGATAATGCACTAACTAACGTTTATTACGGGACCCTTATTATAAAGTGTTACCCATTTTGCTTATATTTTAATATAAAACAGTGTGTCAGTGTTTACCTCCTGAGAGACTGCTGCAGCCAAGTTCCCTCCTGCACTATCTCCTGACACAGCCACACGCTCGTGGTCGATGGCGTACCTGGCCAAAACCTCCGTGGACAGGAAGTGCTTTGCAGCAGTGAGACAGTCCAGATAGGGCTCTGGGAAATAAACCTCTGGATACAGACGATACCTACACAGACAAATTAAAATCAGCAAAAGGCTCAGGAAGAGTTGAAGCAAAGTCTGAATTAGCTGTTGGTTTCTGTGGCTTGTAGCGAGAACTATGTTACAGAGGGAAACACACTTACTCAACAGAAACCACGACAGCATTGAGCTCGTCAGACAACATCCTGGTGATTGTATCATATGATCCCTTTTCTGAGGAAGTACAAAGATGGAGATAAACTCCTCACATAATAAGACATCTGACACTTTTTTATTACTTTGATGGCTGCAATTTTACACTCTGCCTCCTCTAGCTCATATTAAGCAGGGTCTCATGTCCACTGTGTGCCCCCCTCACCCATAGTCAACCTGAGTAATGATCTCGCATTGACAACATTCATTTCTGCTTAAACTCATTTGTAAGTGTAGTCTAGTCAAGAAGCACTATTAACTAACTCTAACTCATCTTAAACTGAGCAGGTGTGTCTAAAATAATGTAAAAACTCAGCAATTTTATGCTCACTCCCACTGCCGAGGGCCCAGCCTCCCCCATGGTAATACATCAGCCCTCTCCTCAGGTGGCCCTCTCCTCCAGCCGGGGGTTCGTAAACCCGGACGGGGACACCATTGAAGGTGATGTCGCTGATTTTCACTCCAGGAACGACCCCAGAACCGCCCATCATGGCCTCGAAACTCTCTCTGCTGCGTCTGATTGACCTGATGTAGTGGTCGAAGCCCAACCAATCCATCAAATGCGCCTGGAGAGAGAAGGGAGGAAAAGTAAAAACCAGAAGATCACTTTAAAGGGTCCATGTCCACTTTCAGGACATGGATGGAAGTCTGATGGTGAACACAGGAGGTCAGAGCCAGCAAGACTGAAAAGAAACTAACCATGCAAGGTCGTCCTGATTCGACAGTTGTGCTTAAAAGTTTGCATACCCCAGCAGAATTATGAATGATAACACAAAAACCATTCTTTCACACATGGTTTGTGGTTGGGTGAAGCCATCTATTAACAAACAACTGTGTTTCCTCTTTTGAAATCGTAATGACAGCAGAAGGTACCAGTATCTGCCCTACATGCTGTACCAAATTCTCAGGCCTTGTAATCCATACATTTTAAAAACTAAAAACAGAGCAAGTGTGAATACAGTAGTAGTTCCAGAGGTTTCAGCAAGTCGAGTTAAAGACTTTTAAAGACTTTTAATGCCACCTTGAATCAAATTTCAGGCAGAAAACACTTAAAATATAGTTGATGGTTCGAAATAAATTAATCCAGCCCCTTTCTTGACCCCTATAATATATACATGGGTCAATGACAAAAAGAGGGTCTAAAAACGTATTTTTAAAAAGTTCTTTGAAAATGGATAAAAAAACATATTTCTGAGTGAAGAATTAAGTTTTCTAACAGATTTCAGTAGTTGACCAACATTTCAAAGTTTTTAGGTTCATTATTTTTTAGTATTTTTAATTTGAGCACCCAAAAATGTCAGGTGGCTCAACCAAATATATGAAAATATATTTATATGTTCCTGTTATTTTTTCTGTGTGAAATTATTGGCAAGTATCTCTCAAGTGTCTGTAGTGACTCATACATTTTCATTTTGTGTGTTTTATTTCTTTTATTTTTGAATAAGATAAATAATTTTGTGTTAAAATAACATTTCACATTATTACATTGGTTGTACCACCTGACATGGAAATTGTTCCAGTCACCAATGAAGTGAAAAAACCTTTTTTATCAGTATTTCAGAGAAATCTACAAACTTTTCCACTTGGTCACAAATGTCATTTGGGCTCCTCTGGCTGATGCAGTTTCCTGTTTCCTGTTTTATTCTCTTCACTTTAAAATAAAAGTCTAATGTTACGGTTGCATCACCCTGACATTTGACAAGGTGAAAATTACGGGACAAAAGTTTTTTACATTTCTCAACAGCTTTAAAATTCTTTTTATTTGCAAAGAATGTTTTATTTAAAAAGGTTCAAGCATGAAATAATGCCACTGTGTTTTTAATTTCCATTTACAATAACTGACATTCAATTTTTAGAGTTTAATTACTGTGGATACTTGTCAGGACGGTTGCACCACCCTGACATTTGACAAGGTGAAAATTACGGGACAAAAGTTTTTTACATTTCTCAACAGCTTTAAAATTCTTTTTATTTGCAAAGAATGTTTTATTTAAAAAGGTTCAAGCATGAAATAATGCCACTGTGTTTTTAATTTCCATTTACATATTGACTGTAAGTTAAAAATCTCAAATTAATGACACCTATGAACAGTCCTGTCAACGTGGTGGACTGTAAAACCCCCAAACTCCTTGGTTTTGTGTTTTTTTGTACAATATAAAATTATCAAATTTCTACACAAGTTTATTGTGTCCAAAGTATCTTATTTCTAATACATGTGATGAAATACTCAATTCATGATGGAAAGAAATATTACACTCGGACACAAAAAAAGGGACGTCACGTCATTGACCCATATATATTTCTAGATCCGCCCCTGCTTACACTCAGTGTTGTAGCCTGCATTAGAGCCCACATTTAAAACATACACAATAAAAAGAGAGTGATCGTGGTTGATTCTTTAATCTTACTGCTGAGTACTTGTTTCCAATACTTAGAATAGGCAAATAATTCAATTTTGTCTATAAGTACTGTTATCAGATTTGTAACTCAGCCTGTATAATGAAATATGAATGTGCCAACCACTGGGTCTGTTTCAAAATGTTGGAAAAAATTGTCTGTTTTGCAATGGATTAACTCCATGAAGTCAGAGACGCACGTTGCTTGAACTTCACAACACTTGACTAAAGCGAAAAGGTCAAAGTCCTTTACTGCACAGGTCTGTTCTGTTTCCATGACACTTTTAAAACATGCACTTTCATGGTTAAAGCTTCAGAGAAAGAGGATAAAGACTTTGATCTGATAAAGTCAGACATAATTTCCAGTCCTTTCACTCCTGCTGCAAACATCCCTCCTAAAACAAGTGTCAAAAATGCCAAAAATGTCAAAAATTTAATTAATTTAAATTTATTTTCATTTTTTTATTCTCACCAGGTGCATTATGGTCCGGAATCCAGCATCCAACATCCTCAGCTTCCACGGCTCCTGGATGGCATCAGGTAACGGGATGTAAACATAGTAAGCGAGCAGCAGCGGTAGAGAAACAGTCAAAACCACCTGGAGAAGCTTCATCCTGCGCGTGACAGCTTCACTGTTGGGTGAGCGCGTGCTCAGAGGGTTCTCACTGACTCTGCACGCGGCAGGTTGGACTCTGATTAGTCAGCTCAGATGAGAGGAGGAGGTCCACAGTTAGTACAGGGTTACTACCATAGGTTACTACAGGAGACCACTACACACGGAACCAACCATTTCCGGTGCACTCCTTCAAAATAAAACCCCATGAAATAAAATCTCAAATACTTTGAAAAACTTTGAGTATCCTTGCAAAACATCACTTCAACTACTCTTTACTCTGAAGAAAAGAGCTATTAGAATCATATATAACACTCAATTTCAAAGTAGCCAGTTGTATGTGAAGCCAACATAAAGGGCAGGGCTATAAGGGAGTTGCCTTTCAGAGCCGAACATGTAACAATGACTTGACACGTTACAAAAAAAAAAAAATAAGGTAATAAATCCAAAAGTACTGAACCTTTTTTGCTCTGAAGTTTAGACGATATGATAACTAGTTTGCCCACTCAGAGGCACGACAAGATTCTACACTGCCTCATCTGCCTTTCCATATCCCAGTAAGTATACCCAACGGTTGAAGTTCCATGTGATGTCATCCATGAATCTGTTGCCAGGATACAAACTCAACACCCTTAGACACACATAATAATCCCAGGAGACTTCAATCATGTCACCCTCTCCCCGCGCCTGACTGGATTTACACAGTTTGTTAATGGTCCAACCATAGAGAATACAACACTTGATCTGCTGTATGCCAATGCGAAGTCAGTAACATGAATTAATTCATTTATTTCTACTTCTACTGCTCTAAGCGCCACTCAGTAGCAGCTTGTTGCAGCAGCATTGCATTGCTGCTGTGACTGTGAATTTCCTCGCGTGGGATGAATAAAGTATATCTCATCTCATCTTATCTTATTTTATTTCCAATATGAATCCTGCCAACAGTTTGCTTCAAAATTTTGTATCAGAAACAGATATCTAATGTCGCAGATCTACATCCATTACTTACAAAATCTGTGAGTTAAATTAAAAAATGACAGCTCTGATACTGTACTCATGGTGCACTTAACTTCAAATATCTAAAATATTAGTTGTTTTCTTTTCCAGAGTCTTAGTTTAAAAGGTTACTCTGTAATGGGGACTAATGTAATACCCATTCTGTAGAAATATAGTCATGCTTTTACTTGGAAAGTATTAAAAAAAAACACTTGGATGTCTGGGAAATGGAGTGCCACCAAACAGCTGTTACTGGATGATATAGTGTAAGACATAAGATGACCACACAGAGGCGCCATTTAGCTGCAGACTGCAGGTGACGGCACATGTCACATTTTGATGCCTCTCTAGTTTTATCTGACATATAGTGAATATTTTTGAGGCAGTTAGTCCAAAGAAATGTATAATGAACTGGATTAATTTTTTCAAAAGATGCAGATTCATTCCTTTATTGCTTTGTTCTTAAAATACTAGAAAAAATAGAAGATATAACAATCCAAGTGATGTTGTTGGACATAAGCTGCACTCACTGTGACTGTTTACAGGCTATCGATCTGTTTATCTTCTTCCGTTTCTACTCCTCCGGCTATTTTTAGATTAAAGGCCAGACCTGTCTTTGTCCTGTTTGTTGTCAATATTGACACTTAGTGATACAAGTCAGGAGCTCAAGATTCATTAGAGCTTATTGAATGCAAAATCGAGTGATGCCAGATTTGTTTTTTTAGGTTTTTGGACCAGAAATAAACATGAGAAAGGTCACCTCTTCAGGTCAAAGTGGCACGTAAATATGAATCTTTTACAGACTTATAAATGTCTCTCTGCTCTTTGGCTAAAGCATCAGTCGTCGCGTCCTGGCTGAAAGGGGCAAACAGTGTCAGTGTCACCTTCTCATTCACCCTCGCTCTTTCACTCCCTCTCTGGGCTATTTATCGCCCTGTTTCTTCCCACGGCTTGACTTCTTGATGGACACTGTCCGTCCCCGGTGGGCCACTGTGAGAATGTAAACAAACATGAGAGCTGATGAGGATCTGACCCCTCCGCTGGGCTGGTTTTTCCAAAACAAAGCAGCCGGACCACCAGACCGGATCGGATTAGTCTCGTGGGGAACGGAGGTGGATGCAGGTCACGGTCTTGTCTTTAGGAAGTAGTTAGAGATAATTGATGTCAAAAACTGACAGCTAATGTACTTATGACTCCTCACACTGGAAATAAGCCAACACAAGTGCTATTTAAATAACCGTATAGGTTTCGGTATTTTGAGTTTATCATTGGTTTCTTTTCAACAGTGAAATGAAACCAATGAGGTTGGGATGTCGTGTAAAATTTAGATAAAAACAGAATACAATGATTTACAAATCCTTTTCAACCTATATTCAATTGAATACACCAAAAGTACAAGATATTTAATGTCTAAACTGAAAAACTTGATTATTTTTGTGCAAATATTTGCTCATTTTGAAATGGAAGAAGGCTGGGACAGTGATACTTTTACCATTGTCTTACATCACCTTTCCTCCTAACACCTAACAAACGTTTGTGAACTGAGGAAACTAATAGTTGAAGCTTTGGAGCTGGAATTCTTTCACATTCTTGTTGACGGACAAGTCCGACAGGTCTGGACTGCAGGCAGGTCAGTCTAGTAGCTGCACTCTTCTACTACGGAGCCACGCTGTTGCAACAGGAGCAGAATGTGTCTTGGTTTCATTGTCTTGCTGAAATAATCAGGGACGTCCCTGAAAAAGGCAAAGTGGCTTGGGTGGCAGCAGATGTTTCAGCATTGATGATGCCTCATACCATCACAGATGCTGTTTTTGACTTTTGCGCTGGTAACAATCTGGATGGTCTTTTTCCTCTTTTGCCTGGAGGACACCACGTCCATGATTTCCAAAAAAAAAGATCTGAAATGTGAGCTTGTCAGACCACAGCAGACTTTTTCACTTTGCCTCAGTCCATCTCAGACGAGCTCTGGTCCAGAGAAGCCGGCGGCGGCGTTTGTGTGTGTTGTTCTACAGACTGAAACAGAAACGTACCATCTCAAACTTGACAGTGAACATCTACATCACTACTTGACACAATTGACTGTTACCAAAAGACTTCACAAGGACTCGGGTGCACGATTATAGGAAATGTGTTACTACACCCAAAAATTACGTCGCGGCGGACTCCGGTCAAAGGTCACGGCCATTCAATGTTGGTTTTGGGCTTGGATGGCAGAATATGTTGCTCAAAAACCTGTTTGTACTACCCATGATGCCATGGGCCCTAACACACAGATGCTGCTTTTGAACTTTGCGCTGAGAACAATCTGGATGGTCTTTTTCCCCTTCTGCTCGGAGGACACGACATCCATGATTTCCAAAAAGAGTTAGAGAGAAGAGAAGAGAAATATGGACTCATCAGACCACAGCAGACTTTTCAGTTGAATAAAGGTTGAAGAGGACTTACAAATCATTGTATTCTGTTTTGTACTTACATTTTACACAACATCCCAACCTTGTTGGAATTGGGGTTGTATTTCTATTGGTTTTGCACAGACCTGTGGTACCTGTTTCCCCTTTCCTACAGCTTTTATGGAGCTAATGTTCTTTGGAATTGAGAGATGGAGGTTTTTTGATGCATACATTTGTGTCATCTGCATAGAAAGATGAAGGACAGAAAAGATTTTCTGCCTGAGTTGCATCATTTTTCTGACATTTGCTTCCAGTATTTCTAAATCTGACCTTTCTGCTACTTCTCATGATGACGCACGAAACTACAAAGGTTTTGCCGTCATCTTGAAACCCCTAATCCTCCAGGAGGGTCTGTGTTTCACTCTCGTAATATCACTTTAAGTCACACATGGATGCCATTCCTTACTCTCTTTCCTGGAGGCACTTTGAATGAGGGTGTCAGCAAAAAGCTTAAATTATAAACCTTAATGTGATATATGTGCTCTTGTGTATGTGTGTGGGTGAGAGAGAGTATGTGCTTTAAAACTCCCTCTTCCTTCCCCCTCCTCCCTCCTCCCTCCTGTGTGTTGGTCTGGCGTCTCCCTTCAGTCTGTGGTATGGAGGGCAGAGAGAGGCCTCTCTTGTGTTGCTGACTGGAATTACACTTACGGTGATTTAACATGACTAAAGCCGTGAAGCAGAAGTGGAGGTTTTCCATTTCACGCAGTCCTGTTTTACACATGTTTGAGCATGACTTATTGGGTACATTAAAGATGAGCCTTGACCAATAAAAACAGCAACTCCAACCAATTTATCTGCATCTTGCGTCCATATTTTCATGCTCATACTTTAATCGATGAGAGGGCTGAGCTGAGAAGAAAAGAAGAATTTTTTTTTTATCTCTCAGAGCTGTTATGAGAACATTCAGACCAGATAACTCTCACAAGATATTTGTAATCTTTTTGATCTGCTTTAACTGAGACTGAAGCATCCGTTCACAGCACATTTAGGTGATCACAGTGGTTCAAATGTGCGTTTTAAATCAAGAACGTCTTTAAACGGAGGGTGAATCAACCAGGAAGTCAACAAGCTAAAGAGGGAATCCATTCAGGATCTCTTCTGATTTCATGATTCTGCAGACTTTCCACCTAAAATCAAACTCTTTACGAAAAATCCAGGAAAATTTTCACATCTTATTTTTGGTAAAATTGTTATTAGACTAAATATGTGCGCCACATTTACCTGATGACTTGAAACAAATGTATTCCTTTGATATGTTAAAACACAAACATTATACTTGAATTGACTTCAAAGGGAAAAAAATAACCAAAAGGTGTGAAAAAAAATGCTGGTGCAGATTCTTATACAACCCCAAATCTAATGGAGTTGGGATGATGTAAATAAAAATGTAAATAAAAACAGAAAAAAACTTATATTAAATTGAATACATCACAAAGACAAGGTATTTAATGTTCAAACTGGAAAACGTTTGTGCAAATATTTGCTCATTTTGAATTTGATGCCTGCAACAGGTTTCAAAAAAGCTGGGACAGGGGCAACAAAAGTCTGGTAAAGTTGATGAATGCTGAAAAAAAAACAGCTGTTTGGATCATTCCACAGGTGAACAGGTTGATTTAAACAGGTGAGTGTCATGATTGGGTATAAAAGGAGCATCCCCAAAAGACTCAGTCCTTCACAAGCAAAGATGGAGCCAGGTTCACCACTTTGTCAACAACTGCGTGAGCAAATAGTCCAACAGTTTAAGAACAATGTTTCTCAACGTCCAACGGCAGGAATTGATGGATTTCATCATCTACAGTCCATAATATCATCAAAAGATTCAGAGAAATCTGGAGAAATCTCTGCACGTAAGCAGCAAGGCCCAAAACCAACATTGAACTTCCGTGACCTTTGACCCCTCAGGCGGCGCTGCATTAAAAACCCACATCATTGTGTAAAGGATATTATCACGTGGGCTCAGGAACACTTCAGAAAACCATTGTCAGTTAACACAGTTCATCACTACATCTACAAGTGACAGTTCAAACTCTACCATGCAAAGACAAAGTCAGACATCAACAACACACACAAACGCCGCTGGAAAAGTCTGCTGTGGTCTGACGAGTACACATTTCAAACTCTTTTTGGAAATCATGAGCGAGGTGTCCTTCAGGCAAAAAATGAAAAAAATTTCCAGATTGTTACCAGCACAAAGTTCAAAAGCAGCATTTGTGAAGGCAGCATTAACGCTGAAAGGTACAAACAGGTTTTGGAGCAACATCTGCTGCCATCCAAGACACTTTGTCTTTTTCAGGGACGTCCCTGATTATTTCAGCAAGACAATGAAACCAAGACACATTCTGCTCCTGTTACAACAGCGTGGCTCCGTAGTGGAAGAGTGCAGCTACTAGACTGACCTGCCTGCAGTCCAGACCTGTCTCCCAATGAAAATGTGTGGAACATTATGAAGCACAAATTACAACAACGTAGACCCTGGGATTGTGGATCAGCTGAAGTTGTTCATCAAAAAGAATGTGAAAGAATTTCAGCTTCAAAGCTTCAACAATTGGTTTTCTCAGTTCACAAACAATTATTGAGTGTTGTTAAAGGAAAGATGCACAAAACACACACACAAAAAAAGTTTATTAGTATGAACATTAGGTATCTTGTCTTTGTGCAGTGTTCAATTGAATATAGGTTGAAGAAGATTTGCAAATCATTGGATTCTGGTTTTATTTATCAATCAATCAATCAACCAATCTTTACATTTACATTTTACACAACGTCCCAACCTCATTGGGATTGGGGTTGTATTAAAACTTGAGGATTAGAATTTTCTTACCCCACTGCTATAGTTTTTTCTTGGTATTTACAAGCAAATGTAGCCATTATTTTGTCTTTCAATTTCTTGAAAAAAGACATTTTCTTTGTCTTCTCGGGTGAATTTGGCTCCTTATATCTTATCGTTTTTTTTTTGTTGTTTTTTTTTTTTTACTGAAGTAAGAGGGAAACAGTTTTTGCAGTTTAACTTGTCTCCCCAAAGGAGGAAACTATTCACAACCCGTTCTGTCTGCAGGAAATGAGTTTGTGGAGCTAATAAGTAAAACTTTAGTTTCTTTCTTATTTTTTGTACTCATGCAGCAGCTCTGCAAGAACCAAAGGATCAATAATGGAAAGTACACTTCCTCACATATTGCTTTTTTCTGCCCCTTCAGGGAAGAAAATCTTTGAAGTTTTTCTACCTTTACGACAGTTCATAGTTTTGTTGATTAATCATCTTCTTAAAAAAAGACCGATCTTGTATATTCTACACTCAGTTCTTTTCTCCCAGCTCCAGTTTTGTTTATTCACTTCTCAGGTTTTTTAGTTGAGTGAGGCAGAGAGGGAAACAAAAAAAGAGTTTGTGAAGAAGAAAGAGAAAAGAGCAGGCAGTGCAGGCTGGGAACTTGGCAGAGGAGAAAGCGAGTTCCCAGAGATGACACAAGCGAACGGAGAGCTCAGGCACTGAGAAAAAAACAAAACTACACAACAGCTGGCAGAGCAGTGAGGCACAGAGGATTACCTGAGCACAGAGGAGGAAAAAACACACAGGTAAGCACCAAAGAATCAGAAGCTGCACTGAAAAATACACAACTGAAACACTGAGAGAGAACACAGCACTGCCAAGAAAACAGAAAAGTGTCAGGATAAAAAAAAAAAAAGAAGAAGAGGAGATTAGGATTTTGTTGTCAGGCTGATGAGGTGAGTAGAAAAAGATTATTCTTCAGAAGCTCGGACTTCAAAGTAAGAAAATGAGGATTAAAGTCAAATCTCAGGCTATAATCTCAGATATGTGAGGAAAAAAAGTTTAAATTGTGAGATTAGGGCTAGAGCAAGGAAAACAAAAAGATGTAACGAACAAAACTTTTAACCTAAGTTTCTGATTTAAACTCTTAGAAATTTGCCATTAAAAGTCGAATTCTGGGAAATAAAAATTACAATTTCAGATCAGAATTCCAACTTTTGAGAGACATTTCCCCAGTATTCAGATTTTTTTTCTTCAGTATTTCACCTCGATCTTAATATTGCAACATTTTTCTTTGTAATAAACTTTTCTTAGTATTTTGGCAAATTTTAATAGTCTGACTTGTCTCAAGATTTTACTTATTTTCTCAGTATTCTGAGAAGTATTTTTTCATTGGAACGCTGAGATTTAAGTTAGCTGATTTCCAAGACAATTTAAAAAAAAAAGTAAATTAGCATTTAATTGTTTTTCTTGTAACTGTTTTATTCCCTTAGTATTTTGAAATTTTCCCTCGTTATCCTGACTTTTTTCTCTTATTTTTCTGACTTTTTCTTGAGACTTCAACTATTTTCTCATTGTTCCGTGAGGTTTTTATTTTGTTTTATGTTTCTAAATTGGACTTTTTCAGATTTTTTACTCGGAACTTTGACTGTTTTCTCATTTTCTGTCAGGTTTTTAGTCTTGTGTTTAAGAAATTGACTTTTTCTGATGGTTTTACTCTGTATTTTGACTATTTACTCAGTATTCTGAGAGTTTTTTAATTATTATTTCTTGTGATTCTGAAATTGACTATTTCAGATTTTTTTTTTAAGATTTTTATATTATTCTGTGAGGTTTTCGTTATTTCTTGTGTTTCTGAAACAGACTTTTTCAGATATTTTTAATCAGGTTTTTTATGATTTTCTCATTATTCTGTGAGGTTTTTAACATGTCTTGTGTTTCTGAAATTGACTTTCTCTGATGGTTTTACTCTGTATTTTGACTATTTACTCAGTTTTCTGAGAGTTTTTTAATATTATTTCTTGTGATTCCGAAATTGACTTTTTCAGATTTTTTTTTTTTAGGTATTCCGTGAATTTTCTATGTTATTCTCTTGGATTTTTGAGAATTTTATCAGATTCCCATCAATTAAATAGGGTCAAAAATTCAGAATTAAAGACAGCATTCTTACATTTTTCTCAGTTTCCTGTGAAGAACTGAGAACTCTGATATCAGTTCTTGACTTTTCATGTCAGAAAAATGTCTTACATTTTCTCGTGTCTGGTTATTCATGGTTGGCTTTGATTCCAAACTCATTAATTTCACTCTCAACACTTTTGAAAGTTTCTGAATTATAAAACAGGTGCTGAAGTTTGGGGAAAAAAAACATCAGCTTTTCTTTTGCTTTTAGGAACAGCTTTTTGACTGATCACACTAAAGTGCCAAACTGACCAACACATGAGATGTCGTGAGGAAACATGTTGACACACACTGAACACACGTTAGACACACAACACACCCGCTGTGACAATAATGTATTGTGGTATTTAGGATTGTCATGGACAGCAGGCCTGTTGGTATGCTCCAGCAGCAACACTGACTCTATTTCTGAATTGACAAACAACCTGTTGTTTTTCTGTCATTGCAGAACAAAGTGTCAGGTCTGACAGAACAGGAGCAGGAGGCGGTTTTCACTCAGAGGTGAGCGTTACTCCGTATGACGCCTTTACATTCACACGCAGACTTGGCTCCACTTCTGAATAAATACTGTCATCATCATCCGAGCGGGAGGGAATTAATTCTCATATTTCACCACCTTCTCTAAAACAACACTTGGCTCAGTTTATCTGTTTTCCTTTTGTTTCCTACAGAATCATGTTTCAAATGATCATTAACCTGTTTAATCCCACTGGCATCAATTATTGTCACCATTATTTTTTTTAACTTCTGAAAGCTTTTAACCCTCTGATGCATGAATTATGAAAGTCAGTGTCAGGATTTAACCCTTGAGTGTTTTAATTTGTCTTAAAGCATGAAAAAAATGTTTCAATTTTTTTTCCTCAAATATTTGTAACTGAGCATTCAACATAAAACAGTGTGAACTTAATGTAAATATGACTTTTTTTCTTTGTTTGACCTATTTTTTTTTTTCTTTTTTCTTTGGTCATTTCATGAATAATCTTTTTTAAATGTTTTGCAAAACTTTTTAACTCTCTGTGATCCATTTTAACACTGATTAATATATAGTTTATAAGCTTTTTCACTCTCAAATGTTTGTCTATAGCAGTGATTCCCAACCTGTGGTCCATGGCCCCCTGGTGGGCCGCGGAGATATTGCAAGTGGTCCGCCAAATCATTTTCAAAATAGTCTGAGTTTTAATGAAGGGTAATTATATAAAGATACAAATGTACAGAGTAATGTTTAAGTATTAAAACTTGGTTACATTTTTAAGGATATTCAACATGTTCAAACGTTTGTATATAAGAAAAGTCCTTGAAGAGGGCAAGTTAAAGCCCAACATGTAACATGACCCCAAATTTAACAAAACCCTGAAATTTGATTAAACAAATGTTGAATGTCCCAAGACTATAATCACTGACCCAACATTTAACAAGTTGTTATATCGTGGGCAAATGACTATCACCTTCTGGGCTCAGCATCTGTTACATCATTGACCAGTTATCACATTTCGGGTTTTATTACATTTTTTTTCTTACATTTCGGGTCTTTGTTACAAATCAAGCGCTAACAAGGCACTATACAGCCCCAATAATTATATGGTCAGAGGTGGGCCGCAAAAAATTTTGAGACTTAAAAGTGGGCCCTGAATTGGAAAAGGTTGGGAACCACTGGTCTATATCATGCTCAAAAATACATATATGTTTGGAAAAAAATGAAAACATTTTTTCAGGCTCTAAGAAGAATAAAAATATCCTGACACCGGCTTATATGAATTTCCACCACATGAACCATTGAGTTTAGGAGTAAATAGCTTTTAAATAGGTGTCCACTGTAGTGACCACAGGGTTAATGAGTGTTTTTTTTGGCTTTGAATAACCAATGCAAGTTTGTAAATGAAAAAAAATTGTTGTCTTCTTTAACTAATACCTAAGTACAAGAGAAAATACCTAAATTAGAAGATATCACTGAAATATTTGTATGTATTATTCAAACAGTTGATATGATGTCTTAATGTATCTAATAAAGCTCTAAACATATTTGTTACCATGACTAAGTTATAATATGTTGCTCATGTTTATGTTATTTTTTAAACATTACATGTGTAAATAGGTCAAATTGAGTGTAAATTTGGACTAAATGTCTTCCCACCGGCATAGAACCTAGATTTTCAGCAACCTAATCAAGATGAAATGGAAAAAAAGAAAAAAAAATATTGTGTGTTAGGGAGATCTAACACTTGTGAATAGATTATTTACATTTACATCTTGATTTGTCACCTGGCTCACTGAGAAACTGTGTTATTTTGCAACAGAAAAGAGATGAAATGAGAGATGAAACACCTGCTGCAGGTATTGACGGTTCTTTTTGACGTTTTCCCGACTGTTTTTGTGGTAAACTGTTTTTTACTGAACAGTAGAGAGATGGCTATCATCATGTATCATGCGTGTAATCCGTTTTTTATTAACTCCAAGGAGAGGATGTGTTGCAAAAACAGAAGACCCCTGCTGGTGATTACTCAATAAGAAATAAGAATCCATCATTTTAATCTGTTTAACTTTAATAAAACCCACCTAATGACTGCTATCAAATATTGTACAGACGTCGATCATTCCCAGCAGAGGAATAACGCAGACTCTAAAGATCCCCCTGGCCTTCCCTCTACAGCCATCAGCTGCTTTGACAAGGATATTTTTTAATCTTATTTGACATTGTTTGACAGTTTTACGAGGGGATGTCTTCACTGAAGACGGTAAGACGACTCAGTTCTCCTCTCAGGATGATTTAACACATCTTTGGAGATGTTTTTGCTTCCATAAAGCCACATCATCACTTCATGAATGTAAAACTGTGCCATCATTTAATTCTGGTTAAGGAAACTTCATGCAAATCCAACCTCAGATGCACTTCTTGCTGAGTGATAATCAACATATGCAACTACTTCTGGACTCTAGGAAAACAGATTTAAAACAATGTGGGGACAATTTGGTCACAGTGATTGCAGTGAAACTTCTGCCTTTTTCTGGGATTCAGACATTATATTTGATACATGAGTTTCAAAAACCTTTATCTCATCATCATACTGAATAGCTACCTCTGAAAAAACTGTTAAAATATGCCAAAAAAATACCCCACCGAGACTGAGGATAACCATACCACTACAGGGAAAATCTTTGCTGAATTTAAAATTAGTTGCTGAGAGAATAACATTCATTTTATTACTTATTATTCAGAATAAGTATTTTCTGCACTGAAAGTATGCATGTTTACGAAAAAACTTTTTAAACATGCTGCCAAAACTGCCCAGTGAGTCCAATGTGATCCAAAAAAATCCTTATCCATTTATTTATACACACATATTTAGTCGGCATATATTTGTATTTTATTGAAAGGGTTAAAGGGACAGTGAGGACTTTTTAAACAATCTTTAAAAAGTCTTATTTCTATACATATGACTGATTGTGTCTACAGTTTAAAATGAGATTATTAGCACTAAAAAATGGTTATTTCTTAATGCTATTTCTCAGCTTCCCAATCAGGGAGAACAGGACCGGATTGATTTACAGCACTTTGAAGTCTCCATGACAACGCCACGCCGGCTGATGAAGTTTAGCAGTGAGACAGGAGATTTTTTTTTTTTTTTTTTTTTTTAGCTTAAGACTATTTCTTTATTTATTTTGAAGCAATTCTTGAAATGAGGGCTGGACTGTCTGACAGAAAAGGGACAAAAGAGCTGAAGAAAGCTAAACAGGAAGAACAGAGAGTCTATCACGTCAGATTACGTTTGCTCTGCTTGGAGGTCGGAGTAGGTAGATGAGCACTGATAGGACATAACCAGGATTCACTAACGTTTTATGGCCCTGATACGTCTCAGAGCACCAAGCTGTGAGTAGTAGCTAAATGTAGCCGGCTACTAAACTATGGTACAAACTTACAAAGTTTACTTATTGTCACATTTCAAACAACAGTGCAACAAAACTGTCATATTACCTCCTCTTGTTGTCTTGAACAAAGCTAACCAACTATATTTAGTGCTACTTACAGCCCAGTGCTCTGAGACATGTCAGTAATGAGTAAAGTTAGGCCACATGACGTTTCACGATGAAAAAAATCTGCATTTAAGCGGATGGATGTCAGGCCTGAAGGTGGCGATATAACTGTCGGAGCCGTATACGCGACAACAGTAAAGAGGCTGAAGAATAGGTGAGCAAATCATCTGGAGTTTATATTAAATTCTTCTTCTCTTCTTGCAGAAATAGTGCAATAACTGCACATTTTGGTAGAAGGCAGTCAGTAGATTCAGCAGCACAAGAACGAAACAGTACGTCGCTGTTGCTGTTGTTGTTTGGTGACACAGTGGAGGTTTAATGGGTATGTGCAAAGCTGGAAAACACCGGCTTTACACGGAAACAGTGGAAACGGCGTTTCAGGGAAAATCCACTCTGGAGGGTGTTTTCAAAATTTTGCGCTTTAGGTCAGCTAAAGCGCCGTTTCCGTGTAAACAGGAGGCTGAAACGCAACAATACTTTTGGGTTATGTCCTACCAGTGCTCATCTACCAAGAAGAGCAAACATAGCCTGGCTCTTTATTTTACTGATAGACTCTCCAGTTTGAACAGATCAGTTTAACTGTTGCATGTGGGTTGAAATGAATGTCACCACCAACAGCTTAACCTGTGTTTTAGCCTTTAGCTCATGCTCTATCACTCTCCTATTTAGCTTTTTTCTGCTCTTATGTCCTTTCTACCTCTTAGACAGTTCAGCTCCAGTGTCAAGCATTACAAAATAAATCCAAAAAAATCGTTTTCAGAAGAGAAAAAGGACAGATCTCTCTTCTCACTGCTAAACTTCGTTTGCTGCCGTGTCGTCAAAGTGACTTCTGGAGATCACCTATAAAGTCCTCATACAGCCTTTCATGCACTAACCTTTAAAACCGTGTTTTGCTGTTCTCTGTGAGACTCCTTCACATTTTACCCCATCATGTGGTGAGAAAAAAAAGACACAAATTTGTTCTTTTCTGAGTCATAGTGCACAGGCCAGCCTGCAGCAATATGTTTTCCAAGAGAGTTACAAACACCAACACATAGCCTGAGGCAAAGTTGGGCTTTGAAAAACTCCAGTGATTAATTATAATATTAGCTTTAATGTGGGAGAGAGAGAAAGCGAACGAGT